>JASDQU010501600.1:28646-81671 GCA_032191745.1 Picea mariana | reverse complement strand
TTTAGGAGAAACTCAAGAAGCAGCAGTTGGAGGACAAAGAAGAAGAGGAAGAGCCCAGGATCAGGATCGTGGAACGGTGACCGACCTCAGAAATCATTGTAAGTTGGTTCATATTGAAGCTAATAAAAAAAGATACTTTTCCCGTCCTGCATACATGAGTCTTATCTATGTTATTTGATTTGTGTTTTATCTCTAACCCTAGAATAGATCAGTAGCATGCATGCATAGTCTTGTCTTGATTGCAGGGAAGCTTTTGGAAGGAGCAGCAGCAGCAAGGAGATAAGGAGCTCAACGGAGGATCTACTTCAGCCATCCGGAAAAAGGTTGGTTTATTCTTCTCTTGTATGCATGTGAAGAAAGGGGTTTCAGATTCGGGTAGAAGGTTAAAAGTTAAGTCTTGAGGGTCATGATCTGCGTATGAGCTTAGAGCCCTAGCTTATTAGTCCGTAGGGTAGAATACCCAACAACAAGAAGGGATTATTTAGCAAGTAGGAGAGGGATTACTAAGAAAATTCCTTTGTTTGTAATTTGCATTATTCTACAAAGTCAAAACACCATTGTAATATTGCAAATTATAAGAAATAAAGATAGAGTGGACCATTCAATGCTAGAGTTTTTCCATTGGGTTTTATCCAAGGAAATTCTATTGTCTATGGTGTTAATTGTTGTGTGAATGAGATTTACTATCTAGTTGCTTTAGTTTGGTGTCATTTCTTGTTGCACAAACCACATGATACAACTTATTGTTCCATTGTATACTTTGTTCAACACTTGCAATTCACTCAAATGAAAATTATCAATAGAATTATCCCATTTAATTACCAAATTGATTATCCTCAATACCAATTTGTGTTCAATTCAAATGTTATATGGAACTTATATCTCAATCCTCTAATTTCTTGATTATTGGCATGGAGATAAATCTTGCGTGTCATGTTACTAGGTAGATACAACACTATTATTAATTCATTGGATTCCTTTTTTAATTCCTTAAATTTCAAACTCAATCATGTTTGATTTATTACCAATGATATGTCTGAATTATGTGTGATGGCATACACTCAACATTCACTTTCAAGCTATGTGTGGGTTGACTAACTATCACAACCTACATTTGGCTTGTTCAAACATATCACAACCAGTCATCATCCAAACCGTGTGTATTCCTTATATTCCATAGTCATACCGTATGATTGGTTCAAGATAAAAGACTCCAAACTTGTACACACAAGGAATCTCCATGCTCCTAGGGCCTAATATGCTAAGATCGATTGCTTCTTTCTCAATATTAAATTCAAGCATTTTGAATATGATCATAGTCTTTATGTATTACATGAAATGGTGATACCTTGATTGTTGTTGTATATGTTGATGATTTTGTCATAAATGAAAAAAATCTTGATCAACTAGTTAGATTGAAGAGACACCTTCTTGACACATTTGATATGACCAATCTTGGTCTTCTGCATCACTTTCTCGGTCTTCAAGTTTTACCTATTTCTGATGTTCTTTTCCTCTCTCAATATTAATATGTATTGGACCTATCGAACAAATTTAAGATGAATGAATATAAGTTGCGTGCTACACTTTTCCAGTCTGGGATGAAACTGACCAATGACTATTAGTCTCCAAAGTCGAAGCCACCCTTTATCGAAAATTGGTCAGTAGCCTTATTTATCTGACTCACATTCAACCTGATATTTCCTTTGTTGTTAGTGCAGTTTCTTTGTTTATGCAAGATCCATGCACCAGTCACTGGAAAGATGCATAAAGAATTGTTTGTTACCTTAAGGTTACCTCTCATCTTGGTATCAAGTATTGTCATAGTTAAGACTAATTAGTCAAATTCAATGAATTCAACAAGGAAGGTGACAATAATGATTGAAATTACACTTCTATCTATGTTTTTCTCCTTATCATTGGACCCCTCGTTCAGTTGTGCAAGAAATAAAACATAGTCTCTATATTGATTATGGAAGTTGAGTATCGTGGCACTGTTAATGAAAGTACATAGGTGGTTTGGATCCACCAACTCATGGGTGAGCTTGGGTTTCATGTTAAATCCTTAACTTCTCTCTATTGTGAAAATCAAAGTGAAATTCAATTTGATGATAATCGTATTGCACACCGTAAAATGATGCACGTCGAAATTCATGCTCACTAATTGGGACAATTGGTTCACGAGAATGTTGTCACTCTTGTCTATTGAAAAATTGATGATCATATTGTTGATATCTTTACAAAACCATTTTTTGAAGATAATTTTGTTAAGCTACACAATATTCTCAAGCTTCAAGAGGATGAAACTTTTGGGGGGGTTGTTGGAATACTGAGTGGGGGGGGTGAATCAGTATTACCCTTTTTCAACAATTAGTAATTAATTTTATATTTTGTTAACTACCACAATAGATCAACAATGGAATTGTATGTAAAATCAATTATATAAATATAATTAATAGGAATTACAAGGTTTTTATAAATAATAGTGAAGGACACCAATCCTTATTAGAGAACTAACTCTAGGAGACACAGATCCCCTTCTTCAGGGCACCAACCCTAGGAAGTACCAACTCCCTTGTATTCAGGGAACCAACCCTAGGAAGCAACAACTCCCTTATATTTAGGGCACCAACCCTAGGAAGCACCAACTCCCTTATCTTTAGGGCACCAACCCTAGGAAGCACCAACTCCCTTGTCTTTAGGGCACCAACCCAAGGAAGCACTAACTCCCTTTTCTTTAGGGCACCAACCCCAAGAAGCAACAACTCCCTTAAATTACACTTTACTTAGTAAAGGATATGAATCCTTTCCTTCTCCTCCCTTCCACCCTCACTTCATAAGAATCATCAATTCTTCTTCTTAGACTCTGCTTCTATTTTGATCTCTTGATCTGGAATGCAGAGACACTTCTTCTTCACCATTATTCCTTGCTTATATAGTCTCCCAACTAGTGTGAGATATGAAGAATTGTGTCCCTTTGTTTGGACCATCACACCTCTTCATTTAGATTAACAATAATAACGTTTGTTTTTCTTCATTATTATTAAAAAATTATCGTGAAGGATTTTCAAATTAGTGAGAGTGATTTTCATAAATCGATCACTGCTATGGATCGATTTTGTTTTTAACTCGATCAAAATCCTCTTTATTTCATTCTCAATTTCCATTGATCAGATTTAAGCTTTTTTATTAGCTCTCTAATGCATAGCATGTATTGAGTTACTTGAGATAAATCAGGAAAAAGTCCAGATCCATCTAGTTTAATGTTCCTTCTTGACCGAGATAAATTTCTCATTCTGTGTGTTAAATTTCACACATAAAATATTCGGGACCTCTATTCCATATGACCACAGCTGGTGATCAGGTGCCAAGCCAACCGAGTTCTTAATCACTTATCAATATCAACGGTCACGTATTAATTGCACGTTGAGATGGACGACTGCCATTACTTCGTAACTTCATCCTTCAGGACTTGCAGCCTTTGCAATCATTCAACCTTCCGAAGTGAATTTCTCCGAAGTGCATATATCATATCAAATGGTCATGTTTTATTTTCATGATGAACGATTCTTGTTCACTTCATAACTTTGGCATTTTGGGAATTCGGTCTTTATAGTCTTCCAACTCTTTTGGAGAAAATTTCTTTGGAGTGCGTATCAACACTTCCCTTCTTAATAACCTCCACATGTCCAGGAGCTAGGACCATGGGATTAGGCACAATGGATTTCCCACTCTTCGAGTATTCGGTTATTTGTGACTCTGAAACTTCAGGTTACTTGAACTCTGAAGTAGTTCAATCCCTTTGGAGTTTTATCTATCGAGTGAGTCATAGAATGGCGGTGACTTCTTGTTGTTTGTTAACACCTTTGTTTATGTTATTCTTCCACTATGCTTGATCAACGATTAGTGTTACTTCATGATTCATTCTTTCTCTATCCTTCCACTGTACTTGATCCAATGAATATGGCTTAATCAAACGTTGAGATGAATGGCCAGGATTATTTCAGAGTTAATCTTGCATGAGGGATAAATCTTCTTCCAACCTCTAAACCATAAACTGCCTTTCCATGCGTCATACACATATCATTTTGAATCTTGGAAGGGTGATTTTCCAAACCACTTTGGTTGACTTCTGAAATAGCTTATACTCATTGATCTGTATCTTGAATCGACAAATGTGAATGGATAATGTCCTTGTCCTTTACCCTTTCTTGATCAATGGTTGAAAATGACTTCATCCTTTGACACTTCAGGAAGTTGTTAGTGGTAGAAACTGGTTTTCCCCGAAGGACATACTTCCACAGTGACATAGCTTGTTGACGTCACTGTTGATGTGGAACTAGCTGAGTAGTTGCCACATGTCACTTAGATTTGTGACTTACGTATATCTAAAATGCCAACTGGACCTTGACACTTGTCACCATATGAATGTGCCATGTGTCCTTGCAGACGTGATATTGTTGACGTGGACTATGATGATGTGGGCTCTCAATGTGTATGCCACATGTCTTACTTTGTGACTTCGGAGCTCTGGCCTTCGGGTGAACTTACATGTTCTAAACCTTTTTTTTTCTCTGAAGTGGTCAGTGCTAAAGTTGACCACAATTGGACCTTCCTATCTTGATCCAACGATCATCATGCATTTTCCAGATCTTATGGTCCTTATTCACTTAGAAAATTTGGGGCTTCATCCTTTGGGTGAATTCATATTTTCTTAGCTTCTATTCGCCGGAGTGGTCAGCGCTGGAGTTGAATGTCTCCTTGTGATCTGATGGTTCCCATATTTTACTCCAAATTAACGTTTGATGTGACTTTAGGTCTTCAACCTTCAGGTAATCTTACCTATTCTTGGCTTGTTTTCACTAAAGTGGTCAACGTGAAGTTGACTGCTACTAGGAAACCCTGATTTGACAACTATCATTGATATCGAAGTGCTCCTTATATATGATGGCTTAATTTTACTTCGAAACTTTGGCCTTGGTTAAAATTCCGTCATGCAAATTTCCTTCGGCCAATATTATCCAAAGTGGTCAATGTCAAGTTGAACATGCATACGTCGTTTCCATGATTAACGGTGCATGACTCTTAGTATTCAATCTGATGGTATAGATTTAATCAGAATCTCACAATCTAAATCATTCCCAAATATTCAACAAACAACCATGATTCTCCTCTTCTTTATGCAAGTTTCCTCTATGATTTGACAGTCAGAATTTGTCCCGAAAATACATCAGTGGACAAAATTCCTCCTAACCTCTTTGGATTTATACTTGGATTCCAACTGAACCAATATCGTTGAACAGTGCCTTTGTTCAACAAACGATGATTGTCATATCTCCCAACTGTAAGAGAGTTTCCTTGCAATTCTGAGGGTGTTCTCTAGTTGATCTGTTGGGATTTCGATCCCAATAGCACATCCTTAAGGTACTCATTTTCTTGATATTTCTTGCATGCTCTGATCTTGTGTAATCTAATACACTTCCTCTCCTGATATTTAGGTGGATTCCTCTGCACCTCGCGCTATGTCTTTTGCACAACTTACTATGTTATTTCTTCTGAGCTTTTAGGATCTCAAAGACATATAAAGATAATACCATATTAATATTCTTGACATTAATTCCAACATAATACCATGTCCAATCATCGATCATATTGTCCTTCTTTGACATAAATTCCAACACCATAATTCCATGTCCAACATTCTCCCCCTTTGGCATTGATGGCAACAAAGTAAAACCCCTTTTCTAATCTTAACTGGATTTTACTAATCATTCTCCCCCTTTGACAACAATGAAAAAATGGATGTTTCCTTTCAGGGTGGTACTCCCCTTAAGGTGATGCCCACCCTATCTATGAATATCTCCCCCTAGAATTATGTTTCTACAACCAATCATGGGAAGAATAATAACTTCCCTTGTCTTCTCATAACAGATCTTCTTCAGAAACCATTTCACATAACTTCACTAAAACAATACATAACCGACAATGTTCCTGGGTAGATGAAGACCTGCAACAAACCATGTTAGATCCTGCATAGAGTTATACCATCAAACCATGTTGCTTTCAATGAAGCTATTTATTTATTTATTCATTTGTAATCCAAGAACATATTCATTTTTCTGTGCTTCACTACTCATAGGGGTGTCCACAGGAACAATCTTAAGTCTTCTCTAATTCCTGCTTCCTTTATTTTGTTTATCATTTTTGAGGAGGAGTTTTAGTAGATCATTAAAATAGCATTGGAAAACTTCTGAGATAATCATCACTCAATTCTTCCGGTTGGTCTACTATTGAATATTCATCACCATCATCACTATTTTTTGTAGCAAAAACTTCTTCATCTTCTTCTTTAGAATTTTCTTTTTCTATTTTTCTTTCATTGGCTAGTGGACTATTGATTTGCAGGACATCATCAAGGACTACAATTGTGTCATTTTATTCTTTAGGAACTCTCCTTTCTTGATCTTGATTCATTTTATATGTTAAGATTTGATTTTTATATTCCTTATTAGAAGCTTTTTCCACCATTCTCCTATTATTAACTTCATCAATTTCAGGTGCAATATATTCATCATATTTCTTGCTTTGTAATTCAGATTTTATTTTCCATATATTCTTATTCTGTTTGTTAGGGTTTCATATCTTTAAGGATTGCATTGGTAATATACATTCTCTGGTTTTATGTCCATAGTTTTTGAATTTTTGGCATTCAATATTGAAGTTTTGCAAAGGAAAAAATGAGTTGTAGTTTCTCTTATCTATATTGTACCTATTATTCTTATATCTTTGGACATTTCTGTGATTGTATTGTCTATAAGATTTGCATTGTACTTTTTTATGACCAAAATTATTGCAAGAGTAATAGTATCCAATAAATAGATACTTATTAGGGGGATTATTTCTGGTGACTGTATTCTTCCTGACATTTTTTACTTTAGTAGGGAATGTTGATTTCTGTTTATGTGGAACAGTTTTCAATGGTATCATCATTTCCTTATTATCTTCTCTTTTTAAGGAGCCATTTGGAGCATCTGCGTAACTGATTAGTCTTTTGACAGATCCTTGTAATGTAGAAATTGAGTCTTGGGTGTATCCCAAACCAGTCTTTTTGTTTGGTGACCTCTGACTACTGATAATTTCATCCAATATCTTTGAACTATTTCCAAATTTTGATCCCTTCTTTTCTTTCTCAAGTTCACTTTTGATCCGGATTATTTTCAGCACAAAATGAGAGCGGAGATATAAAAAATAAATGCACAGAGATATCTCAAATATCCAATAATATAACAGAAATGTGTCAAAGATTCAACCATAAAAACAGAGATACAGTAGAACACAATTTTATATTAATGAGCGAAAATGTACAAAGACTGTAAAAATACAAAGTGAAAGACTCACTAGAATGGTGGTAGCTTATCTTTGAGAAGAGATGTGTCTACTACTCGCATTCACAAGATGATTTTACAATGAGGCTCCAAAGGCATTTTTTTCATAAATAAAATCCAAAAAACATAACCTCGAAAGATGAAAAGCTAACAGTATTGTGGACCCTATTTTGGGAAGTTCGGTGTATCAACTTCCCGGGGGCGTAACGTTGGCATACGATCTCCATTTGGGGCGCACGATAGCTTGTTGGAAAGGTATCGTCGAAGAGATTAATTTTAGGGGATTAATCCAATAATTTGACTATAATTGAGAAGCTAAATCCCAAAAAACCTTCATTTAGGCCCTCAAAATGGCCCTGGAAGTTAAAAACTGCTAAAAATAGTAAATTACCAAAATTGCTAGAAAATTGTTTTGAGCTAGTTGGAAAAGGTGGGAGGCCGTCAATATCCACTTTGATCAATCCTCCCTCCTTAGGAAGCAATGGTCTCCATTGCATTGATTTCTTGTGGGAGAGGGAAAAGCATTTACTGAATCTGCATCTTGATGACTTGCTTTCCTTGTTGGAGAAGGTCTGTTGCTTAGCTTGTTGAAGGTTGTCATGAACCTGTGGATGGAAGCGTTGGCCCTTTTTAACCATTCTAGCTACATGAGATTCTTGTTTTCAAAAGGAATCTTTACACTTTTCTGCAATCTTATCGACCTGAATGTGTTGGCTAGAAGGTTCTTGGATTGAGGCTATCGTGGTATTATTTTGTTCATGCTTTGAACAAACTGTGAAGAAGATGAATTTTCTAGTATGAGATACTACCTTGCGACACTGTTTAGGTGGGACAATAGTCAAAATTACCTCTGGTATCCTGTAGAGATGACCCCCCGGATTAACAATGAAACTATGGGGTCAAGACTCATAAATGGCATGGTGCTTCCACATATATTATTGTCCCAAGAGCACATCACAAAAATCCAGGGGGGAACATCACATAATACCTCGTCCTTGAAGGGTTGGATGTCGTATGACAATTGACACTACTGGATGAAACGAAGATCTCGTCCTTGGCGAAGCCACCTAATGTTGTATGGTTACGGGTGTTGTGCTTTCATCAATCCCAACCTTTTGACGACCTCTATTGAGATGAGGTTCTTCTGGCTTCCACTATCAACAATAAAATGCAGTGAGGTCCCCTTCACCCACATTTGTGAATGAAAAAGGCGCTCCCCCTATTCAGAATCTATTGGTTCTTCCTGTTGAATTGCTATGGTAGCAACACTAGCAGTGGGGTATGCATCAATGATTTGTCTTCTATCAGTATTTTAGAATCAAATTTTGAATTAGGGTTTGGCTCCTTGTCTTTTGTCTCGACCACCAATGACTGTTTTGAGCGACATTCATCGGTGTTGCGCCAAGGGATTTTGTGGAAATCACACCATTTTCCAGTGTCCTTCTTCTTATTTTTGTGACCCTTCTTTTCCTGTGGTTTGGACTGGTTTTTGGGATGCTTTTTGTTAGGGTCATCTTTATCATACTTTGGTTTTTGTGGATTCACAGACCCAAACTCCCATTTGTTCTGGTTCTTAAACTTCTTCTCAATTTTAACAACATATCGATAAGCAGAACCGAGTGATGAGATGTACAGAAAATCCATTTCAGTTTGAATGTATCTATGTAGAGCCCCATGGTATTTCAAAACCAAATGTCATTTGGATCCTTTGATACCTAGCTTAATGCACAAGGCATGGAATATATTTGATCCAAGGGATCAAATTTTGCTCAAAAATAAAAATTCTTGGAATTGCTTCAAAACGGACATGTATGTAGGCCTCATCCTCATGATCCAAACTCAACTTGAACGGGTTCAAATGGACGTCCTATGAGTGAGATATTGTTTTCTATTCATTTTGCCAAACAAACAAAAAATTGTTGACTATATAGTCCGTACAATCTATACAGTGCTGACGTGGTAGCTGAGCGTACAATCTGTATGACCATATAGTGACATGGCAGTGTTGAGTTTTCAGGTGGTTGATGTGGAAGTGTTGAGTTGGGTAGGCCATGTGGCAGACAGGTGGATGAATCATTTGTCAACACGTGTCATATTATTGGCGAGTAATATGGTGCCACATGGCACAGTCATGGGATGCCACATGGCAACCCTCCAATGTATTAAATGTGGTAAAGTCTGCGACAGTCAAACCCCTGACCTCTGGGTGGACATGTCAAAGGTTTGGCAGGGCCTGGGCTACCAGACCGGTCATGGGTGTTTCTTACTACTATACTCAATTTTATTTATTTGAATTGGAGTTATGGTTTGGGCGGTGGAGAAAAGGGTTGGGGCTTATCCCCAACCCCCGATGCATACACCACATACGACCCTTACATATAACCTTGGCACGGAAAGGATTTGGCCCTTCATTTCAGCCTGGAAGGCACAGGACATCTTGCCATATAATTGTTCCATATGACCCTTTTGCACAGAGTTTGCAATGAATTCTGGGATAGGTGCAGAAATCCAGGTCGACGCCTGAACACATGGGGGGCCACACGACCACATGCTCCACTCTGATAGGCGCCTATCCCGCTAATATTTTTACATTATGCCACAATTTGCGGGATCCGCATGGTGCTAGTTTTTTGGCCTAGTAACACTGTGGGAGCCAGGTTAGTGACACACAGAAGCGAATTGGAGAACCATAGACAACAAGCTTGAAGGTGAAATTTTCCACAAGGATATCTTCTTCATTTTTTGGTGAAACCAGGTGTAGAAAGAGACCAGCTAGTGGTTTTTGGATGTTCTGGAGCCATTGGAGCCATCTATTTGGCATTTTGAGCACTTTAAAACACTATTTTTAGCACTTTGAGAAAATAATATAAAATATCCATTGGAAGCTAGACCGGGACATGTATCCGAAGAGAGGGGTGAACTCCTTTATCATTTGTTGTGTTATGTGTTTATTGATTGTTGTTATTTGTTGGTTATTATGTGCATATTAAGTGTGACAACTCTTTAATTTTTGTGTTTCCAAATTAATCCTTTTTACCAATCACACATAATTAACACTTACAAATAATTTAAAAGATACAAGTCTTCTTCATTTTCAAATCAAGTTGGTATCAGAGCATAGGTTTTTGAAGGCTTGATTGTTTGCAAGTTTTTTGTTTTTCTGATGCTTACAAGGTTGAAGCTCACAAGAAGAGAAGGTCAACTTGTAGAGCCAAGTTCTCAACTATCAAGCAGGAGAACTATCAAATCACCTCAAGCTTCAAGGAGATATTCACGAAGTATGGCTCATGAGGAGAGTCATGGAACTCTTCCTTGATAGGAGGAAACTTTCAGAAAGGATTTCTATGATATGACTGAGACGGTGAAATTTTGGTTTGAAGAAAGAAATACAATATTGCAAGGTGAAAGCTCCAACCCTCCAAAAGGAAATGGAGGGAATGGTGATTCTCCACCTCCTTCACCTCCATATTCCACCTCTTCTACCATTTCACAACCACCTCCAAATTCAAAAGATGACCATGATGAAGACCATTGTTGTAAACTTCATCTAAAAAAGAGACCCAAAAAGTTCAACAATAAGGGGAAACCAAAGACTACTGCAACCGTACAACATGATTTAGGTTCTAATTCAGGTGATGAGACAGAGATTGCAGACATGGGTTTTCAGGGTAAGGACTCTATTGCAACTACTAGTTATTGAAGTAGTAATAGCCTCAATGAAACTCAACAAGAAAAATAAATAATAGAGATTTTCCACATAAGGGTGATTTCAAAACATACCAAGATAGATACTCTTTTTGATATTGGATCTCAAGAAAACCTCATATTTGAAGACACAGTCAAGAAACTAAAATTGGAAACTACTCCACATCCTAAACGATACCCTCTAGGATGGATATGTGACAATGCCAAATTGCATGTGACAAGAAGATGTAAACTTAGATTTTCCATCACTGCAAATTTTATAGATGAGGTAGAGCTTGATGTTATTCCTTTGGATATTTGTGGTATTGTGTTGGGAAGCCCATACTTATATGATAGGAGATCCATATTTCATCATCATGAAAACAAGTATCATTTGTTTAAAAATGGAGTTGAGTACATTGTTAGAGAACATACAAAGAAGTTGAATTTGTCACTTGTAAATGATGGACAAATGAAGAGATTAGTCAATGCTAGTAAGAATTTTGTCCTCTTGATGATCAAACCCAAAGACAATGTTGAAAAAAAATCTTTCAAAGGTTGTGATTCAAAGTTGAAATCTGATTTATATGAGGTTGTTAACCAACATTATGAGATGTTTTAGTAACCAAATGGATTGCCTCCAAAAAGGGCTATCCAACATGAGATACAATTGCAGCAAGATTGTCCTCTTCCAAACATTGGTATGTACAGGATGTCAGTCACGGAGAATGATGAAATTAAAAAACAAATCCAAGATTTGTTGGACAAATGGGTCATCATGCCAAGCACTTCGCCTTGTGGATAACTAATTGTTTTAGTGCCAAATAAATATGGTACATGGTGCCTTGAACAATATTACGATAAAGAATCGTTATCCTCTTCTTAGAATTGATGATTTGATTGATCAATTGAAAGATGCTAAATATTTTACTAAATTGGATTTGGGAAGTGGATATCCTCATATTAGGATTTTTGAAGGAGACACTTGGAAGACAAATTTTAAAACAAATCAACATTTGTTTGAGTGGATGGTAATGTCATTTGGACTTTGCAATGCTCTTGCTACATTCATGAGAGTCATGGATGATGTTTTAAGACCTTTTCTTGATGATTGTGTCATTTTATACTTGGATGATATTTTGATATTTAGCAAATCTCGTGATGATCATGTTATGCATGTGAAGCAAGTTATGGATGTATTAAAGAAAGAAAATTTATTTTTGAAGATGTCCAAATGTGAGTATGGAAAGACCTCACTTATATACTTGGGGCATATTGTTGGAGGAGGAGAACTAAAAATTGATCCCTCCAAGGTCAAAGTTATTTTGGATTGGCTAAAGCCCAACAATGTGATAGAGGTAAGAATATTTTTGGGAGCATCCCAATATTGGAGAAATTTTATTGCTAACTTCTCTTCAATTGAAGCTCCATTACATGCAGTGACAAGCATCAAGCAAGTTTTCAAATGGGGAGGTAAGCAACAAAAATCATTTGATGCATTAAAGGAGAAGATTAGTTCATCTCCAGTTATTGCACTTCTAGATTTGAGACAACCATTTGAGATCCAAACAAATGCAAGAATTATGCAATGGGAACAGTCTTGTTGCAACATGGTAAGCCCATTTTTTTTCATTCTGAAACTTTTAATGTTGTTGTGATTAACTATCTTACTTATGATAAGGAGTTGTATGCATTGGTAGAAAGTGTGAAAAAATGGAAACATTATTTGTTGGGAAAAGAAACTATCATTCACACAGATCATCAACCATTGCAATACTTACAATAAAAAACAAAGCTACAACAACCAAGGCACTTCAAATGGATGGGTTTTGTACAACAGTTCCAATTGGTTATAAGGTATATTAAGAGAATTTATAATAAAGGTGTTGATATTATTTCTAGGCCTATTATTAGTGCTTCAGTTATTCTTAAGAATAATTCTATCATGCATGAGAGCTATGTTGAACAGTATGCTTTAGATGTTGGTTTTAAAGAGGTGTATGCAACTTTGTGTCATTCTAACCATGTTGAGGAATTGGATTACCATGTGCATGGTAAGATTTTGTATCATCTTGGAAAGCTATGTATTCCACAAGGTGAAATATTCAACATCATAAGGGAAGCTCATTCTTCTCTTATTGCTAGATAATTTGAAAAGGTATTGTTATTGGCCTAAAATGAATGAAAGTGTTTCAAGATATGTAAGACAATGTTCTCTATGTGCTACAAGCAAGCCTAGCAATAGAAAGTTGGGTTTGTATACTCCACTTCTAGCTCCTTCTCGTCCTTGGGAAAGTATTTCCATGGATTTTGTAGGAGGTCTACCTATGTCTAAAAAAAACCATGATTATATTTTTGTTGTGGTTGACCATTTAGGCAAAATGTGTATTTTGATGCCTTGTAAGAAGCAGGTTACAGTTGAGAAAATGACACATATGTTCTTTCAGCATGTTTGGGTACATTTTGGGTTTCCTAAATCCATTATTTCTTATCGTGATTCTCGATTTATTGGGAAATTTTGGTCAAGTTTATGGGCACTCATGGACACCAAGCTGAAAAAGAGCACAGCTTTTCATCCACAAACTGATGGTCAAATAGAAGTCGTTAATAGGACAGTAGTGCATCTTCTTCCTGGTTATTGCAACAAGCATCCTAAGATTTGGGATGAGCACCTACACTATATTCAACATGCTTACAACCGGGCTAAGCACTCTTCAACTCAAACCTCTCCATTTGAAGCATGTTTTGGTTATTCACCCAAATCTCCTTTAGATTTTATCTTTGGGAAAGGCATTGCTATTGATGGTCATTATGACATTGATAGGGAAAAGAAGTTCATTGAACAAATTCAATTGATGCATCAAATGGTGCAAGAACAATTGGAAAAGAGCCAAGACAAGTACAAGACAAGACATGAAAAGCATCGTTTTGATCACAGTTTCCAAGTTGGAGATGAAGTTTGGATTTACATTAGAAAGGAGAGGCTTAAAGGAGAAGGTAAAAAACTGAAACCAATTAGATAGGGACCTTTCAAGATTCTTGAAAATATTGGTAACAATGCCTTTTGTTTGGATTTGCCTCCTTATATGAAAATGTATGCAGTTGTCAATGTTGAGAATTTGAGATTGTATGATCCTCCTTTGATTGATGATCAAGGAGAACATGTTTAGATTCCTTCTATAGATGATTTCTTGCCAGAGTATATTTCAGAACTACATGAAGACACAATCCGTGATAGGAGGATGAGAACTTCAAAATGAGGGAATGTGGAATACCTTCGAATTGGTCTTAAAGGCACAAATCCAAGCAAGGCCAAGTGGATTCAAGTTGGAAAGGTGAGGAAACTATACCCTCATCTTCAGATAGACTGAAAGTAGTCTTTTGGAGGTCCAAAAGTTTCCCAATGGGGAGGAGTGATCTAGGGGATCAAATTTTGCTCAAAAATCAAAGTGCTCGGAATTACTTCAAAATATACACGTGCGTAGGCCTCATCCTCAAGATCCCATCATAACTTGAATGGGTTAAAACGAACATCGTATGAGTGAGATATCGTGTTCTATTCATTTTTTCAAACAGACAAAATTTTTTAATTGTATAGTATGTACCGTTCATAAAATGTTGATGTGGAAGTTGATCGTACCATCCATACGACTATACAGTGATGTGGTAGTGTTGAGTTGTCAGTTGTCTGATGCAGCAATACTGAGCTAGGCAGGCTATGTGGAATATAGTTGGACGAATCAGTTGCTAACATGTGTCATATTATTGGCGAGTAATATGGTGACACGTGGCCCAGTCATGGGTTGCCACATGGCACCCCTCCAGTGTATAAAATGTGGTGAAGTCCGCGAGGTTCGAACCCCCAACCTCTGGGTGGACACTTCAAAGGTTTGGCAGGGCTCGGGCTACCATCCCGCCCGTGGGTGTTTCTTACCCCTATACTCAGTTTTATTTATTTAAATTGGAGTTTTGGTTTGGCCGACGAAGAAAAGGGTCGGGGCTTAGCACCAGCCCCCGGTGCATACACCACATATGACCCTTACATAGAACCTTGGCATGGAAAGGAGTTTCCCTTCATTTCAGCCCGGAAGGGACACTTTGCCATATGATCATTCCATATGACCCTTTCATGTGGAGTTTGCAATGGATTATAGGATAGGTGCGAAAATCTAGGTCGACGCCCAACCACATTGGCGGCCATGGGACCACGTCCTCTACCCTGCTAGGCACCTATATCGCTAATGGTTCGACATTATTCCATGATTTGCAGGTTTCGCATGGTGTTGGTTTTTTTTCTCAGTAACACTGCAGGAGCCAAGTTAATCACACACAGGTGCAAATTGGAGAACCAGAGACAACAAGCTTGAAGGGGAAATTTTCCAGGAGGATATCTTCTTCATTTTTTGGCCAAACCAGGTGTAGAAAAAGCCCAACTAGGGGTTTTTGGATGTTTTGGAGCCATTAGAGCCATCTATTTGGCATTTTGAGCACTATAAAGGATTATTTTTATCACTTTGATCAAATAATATAAAAGATCCATTGGAAGCTAGACCAGGAGATGTAGCCCAAGAGAGGGGTGAACTCCTTTATCATTTGTTGTGTTATGTGTTTATTGATGCTTGTTATTTGTTGATTATTATGTGCATATTAAGTGTGAAAATGCTTTAATTTATGTGTTTGAAAATTGTTCCTTTTGCCCAAGCACACATAATTAACAGTTACAAATAATTTAAAAGATACAAGTCTTCTTCATTTTCATATTAGTATTGGTGAAGTCTAGAACTACTTGGCCCCTTTATTTTTGTTGTTTGGTCCATCTCATGTACGGGTCCTCATAGTTGCCAACAGGGTAATAATGTTTCTTTACTGCATCGACAAAAAATTCCCAAGCGAGCTCGACCACATATATTACAGAATCCTCTATGGAAATTGCTCCCAATAAGTTTCCCACCAATGTTTTACATGGGTGAGATCCTTAAGGAGTGTGAAGGTGATATTTTCCCTATCGGAGAAATTATGAACAGAGAAATAACCTTCTAGCAGATTTAACCATTTTTCTAAGGCATCCTCATCTATCTGTCCTTCAAATATGGGAATATAAAAATTAACTTGTACCTTGAAAGGTGAGGTACTTCCAAAGTGGTTGCTTGATGAAGATGCACATGTTGTTATAGGTAGGTGTTGAAGGATGTGGGAAAAATTCTCCATCATTTTGTCCCTCTGTCGCGTGAGAGCTTGCTCAAGCAAAAGATTAATAAAATCGTCTTCTCTAACATTTTTATTTTATTCCTCCGTGGAGGGTTTATTGGATTTGCGAGAGTGATTGTATTCAAGAGAGACAATATCGAGACCCAAATTGCTATACTTAGACCTCATCAGGGACATGCACTAAAAAACGATCAAGAGAAGCTTGCTCTGATACCACTCATCTAGATTATTTTCGGCACAAAATGAGAGAGAAGATATAATAAAGAAATGCATAGATGTATATCAGATATCCAATAATATAACAAAAATGTATCAGAGATGAAACCATAAACACAAAGATACATTAATACACAATTTTCTATTAATGAGCGAAAATGTACAAAGACTATAAGAATATAGAGTGAAAGACTCGCTAGAATGGTGGCAGTTTATCTTTGAGAAGAGATGTGTCTGTTACTCGCATTCACAAGAAGATGATTTTACAATGAGGATACAAAGGCCTTTTTATCATAAATAAAATCCAAAACCCTAACCCTAGAAGATGAAAATCCAACAGTTTTGTGGACCCAGTTTTGGGTAGTTTGGTGTATCAACTTCCCGGGGGCATAACGTTGGCATACAATCTTTGTTTGGGGCACACGATAGCTTGTTGGAAAGATATCATTGAGGAGATTCATTTTAGGGGATAAATAAAAGAATTTGGTTCTCATTGAGAAGCTCAATCCTGAAAAACCTTCATGTAGGCCCTCAAAATAGCCCTAGAAGTTAAAAACTACTAAAAATAGTAAATTACCAAATTTGCCAGAAAATTGTTTTGAGCCAGTTGGAAAAGGTGGGAGGCCACCGATATCCACCTGGATCAATTCTCCCTCCTTAGGAAGCGATGGTCTCAATTGCATTGAGTTCCCATGGGAGAGGGAAAAGTGTTTGTTGAATCTGCATCTTGATGAGTTGCTTGCCTTGTTGGAGAAGTTGTGTTGCTTAGCTTGTTGAAGGTTGTCACAAACCTGTGGTTGGAGGGGTTGGAACTTTTTAAACAGTCTCTCTACATGAGATTCATGTTTGTAGAAGGAATATTTATACTTTGCTACAATCTTATTGACATGATTTTATTGGATAGAAGGTGCTTAGACTGAGACTGCAGTGGTGTTCTTATGTTCATGCCTTGAACAGACTGTGAAGAAGCTGAATTTTGTAGTATGAGATACTACCTTGCAACACTGTTTAGGTTGGGTGATATTCATAATTATTTCCAGTACATGTTTATGATTAAAACTGTGTGATACATTCTCCAAGACACAGACTAAGTGAGTTGGCCTATGAGGAAGCCCATGAGTTGGGTGTGCCCATGAGATGGGTGTGTGGTTCCTCTCTGAGATGGAGATTGAACATTGTGCCCTTGTGTGGGGTGATCAAGCCCATGAGATGGGTGTGTGATTCCTCTCTGAGATGGAGATGGAATGTTGTGTTCCCCATGTGTAGGGAATCCCATGAGATGGGTGTGTGGTTCCTCTCTGAGATGGAGATGGAATGTTGTGTGCCCCTCTGTGGGGAAGTCCATGAGTTGGGTGTGTCGTTCTCTCTGAGACAGAGATGAAACGATGTACTGGTCTATGTTCAGAGAGTTGAGATGATGTCATACTCCAGATGATTCTCCTATGACACGTAGTGAGAAAGCGATCTACTGAGTTGGATGTGCATGTGGCTAAGCACAGGTGAACGTGGTCCTAGTGGTTGAGCACTAGTGAGTGTGATTCTCCTGTGAGACACAGTGAGAAAGAGATATGTTGAGTTCAACGTTCATATGGCTAGCACAGGTGAACGTGATCCTAGTGGTTGAACACTAGTGAGTATGATTCTCATGTGAGACGTAGTGAGATAGAAATGTGGATATCCCTATGGTTGAGCACATGGATGTGCCCCTAGTGATTGAGCACTAGTGGGTGTATGAGATCCATTTCTATATTGTCCAAGAGTCAGACTTACCTGTAACCCTATTTGTGATGTAAAGGGTACAGGTCGTCCCCACCATAATGTAAAAGATAATTAAGATGGAAATTATTAATTATATTTTGAGTTATTGAGGTCGTCCCTATTGTGCCAATAGACACATCATTTGATGTGATAAGTCTTATATAAATAAAGGTGAATCCCCATTGAGGAAACACACTTATCATTGTGTCATCTCATGATTTCAGAAGTTGTGGTATGAAATTGTGAGAATTACAACACCCTCTTGTGTGCTAGGCTTGGTGATGGTGTGGGAGGTCTTTCTCTTGAGAATATAACAAAGGATTGGTTGGGTTTTCTTCCCTTGTTAAGAAGGGTTTCCCAGGATACTTCTTGTGTTCTTGTGCATGGTAATTCTTATTGTTATCTTGGTTTGTTGCAGTAGTTATGGTTCATTTTATGCTACATAGTAAGAAAATTAAAATGCATTAGCTTACCATAAATTCAACAGTATCCTATAGAGATGACCCCCCATAGTAACAATGACACTACGTGGTCAAGAATAACTAATGGCATGGTGCTTCCACATATATTATTGTCCCAAGAGGACATCACAGACATCCAGGGGGGTAACATCACATAATACCTCGTCCTTAAAGGGCTAGATGCCATATGACAATCAGTACTGGTGACTGACATGAAGATCTCGTCCCTGGTGAAGCCACCTGATGTTTTATGGCTATGGGTGTGGTGTTGTCAACAATACTAATTGTTTGATGACCTATGCTAATATGAGTTTATTCTGGCTTCCACTATCAACAATAAAATGCAGCAGGGTCCCCTTCACCCACATATGTGAATGAAAAAGGTGCTCCCCCTCTTCAAAATATGTTGGTTCTTCTGGGTGAATTATTGCGGTCGCAACAATAGCAGTGGGGTCTGCGTCAATGATATATCTTCTATCAGTATTTTCATACTCAAATTATGAATGAGGGTTCAGGTCCTTGTATTTTATCTTGGCCACCAATGACTATTTTGAGCGGCATTCATCAATGTTGTGCCAGGGTATTTTGTGGAAATCACACCATTTTCTAGTGTCCTTCTTCGTCTTTTCGTGACCCTTATTTTCTTGTGGATTGGACTAGTTTTCAGGATGTTGTTTGTTAGGTTCGTCTTTAACATACTTTGGTTGTTGTGTATTTTCATAGCCGAACTCCCATTTGTTTTGGTGCTTAAACTTCTGCTCAATTTTAACATCATATCGATAAGTAGAATTGAGTGATGAAATCTCCATAAAATCCATTTCAGTTTGGATGTATCTGTGTAGAGGCACACGGTATTTTAGAACCAAATTTCATTCGAATTATTTGATACCCATCTTGGTACACAAGGTATGGAAGGTATTAGTGAAATATAAAACTGCTTGGCCCCTTTCTTACCACAGTGTGGTCAATCTCATGTACTGGTCCTCATAGTTTCCAACAGGGTAATACTGTTCCTTTACCGCATCCACAAAAAAATCGCAAGTGGGCTTGGCCCCATATATTCCAAACCCCTTTGTGGAAATTTGCTCCCAGTAAGTTTCCTACCAATGTTTGACATGGGGGATATCCTTAAGAAGTGTGAAGGTGATATTTTAGATGTTAGAGAAATTATGAACAGAGAAATAACCTTCTAGCATATTTAACCATTTTTATAAGGCATCCACATCTATCTGTCCTTCAAATATGGGAATATCAAATTTAAATTATACCTTGAAAGGTGAGGTACTTCCAAATTGGTCTCTTCATGAAGATGTTCCTATTTTTATCGGAAGGCATTGAAGGATCTAGGAAAAATTATCCATCATTTTGTCCCTCTATCATGTGAGAGCTTGCTCAAGCAACAGATTAATAAAATCGTCTACTCTAACGTTTTTATTTTATTACTCCATGGAAGATTTCTTGGATGTGTGAGAGTGATTTTGTTCAAGAGAGACAATATCGATACCCAACTTGCTATACTCGAACCTCATCAGGGAAATGCACTAAAAAATGATCAAGAGAAGCTTGCTCTGATACCACTCATCCGGATTATTTTTGACACAAAATGAGAGCGAAGATATAATAAAGAAATGCACATAGATATATCATACATATAATAATATAACAGAAATGTATCAGAGATGAAACCATAAACACAAAGATATAGTAATACACAATTTTCTATTAATGAGCGAAAATGTACAAAGACTATAAAAATACAGATTGAAAGACTCGCTAGAATGGTGGTAGCTTATCTTTGAGAAGAGATGTGTCTGCTACTCGCATTCGGAAGAAGATGATATTACAATGAATTTCCAAAGGTATTTTTGTCATAAATAAAATCCAAAACCCTAACCTCGAAAGATGAAAAGCCAACAGCTTTGTGGACCCATTTTTAGGTAGTTTGGTGTATCAACTTCCCGGGGGCTTAACGTTGGCATACGATCTCCATTTGGGGCGCATAATAGCTCATTGGAAAGATATCATAGAGGATATTCATTTTGGGGGCTCAATTAGAGCCTTTGGTTTTCATTGATAAGATCAATCCTGAAAAACCTCCTTCTAGGCCCTCAAAATGGCCCCAGAAGTTAAAATCTGCTAAAAATAGTAAACTACCAAATTTGCCAGAAAATTGTTTTTAGCCAGTTGGAAAAGGTGGGAGGTCGTCGATATCCACCTGGATCAATCATCCCTCCTTAGGAAGCAATGTTATCAATTGTTTCGAGTTCCCATGGGAGAGGGAAATGTGTTTGTTGAATCTGCATCTTAATGAATTGCTTGCCTTGTTGGAGAAGTTGTGTTGTTTAGCTTGTTGATGGTTGTCATGAACCTGTGGCTAGAGGGGTTGGAAATTTTTAAACTGTCTTGCTACATGAGATTCATGTTTGCAGAAGGAATATTTACACTTTTTTGCAATCTTATTGACCTTCTTTTGTTGGATAGAAGGTGCTTAGACTCAGACTGCAGTGGTGTTCTTATGTTCATGCCTTGAACAGACTATGAAGAAGATGAATTTTGTAGTATGAGATACTACCTTGCAACACTATTTAGGTGGGACGATAGTCATAATTATTTATGGTACCTGTTTATGATTACAACTGCGTGAGACATCCTCTAGGAAACAGAATGAGTGAGTTGGCATGTGAGGAATCCCATGAGTTGGGTGTGCCCATGATATGGGTGTGTGGTTCCTCTCTGAGATGGAGATGGAACATTGTGCCCCTATGTGGGGTGATCAAGCCCATGAGATGGGTATGTGGTTCCTCTCTGAGATGGAGATGGAATGTTGTGTGCCCCACGTGTAGGGAAGCCCATGAGATGGTTCTGTGGTTCCTCTCTGAGATGGAGATGGAATGTTGTATGTCCATGTGTGGGGAAGTCCATGAGTTAGGTGTGTCATTCTCTCTGAGACGGAGATGAAAATATGTACTAGTATCTGTGCAGAGAGTTGAGATGATGTCATACTCTAGATGATTCTCCTATGAGACATAGTGAGAATGTGATCTGTTGAGTTGGATGTGCATGTGGCTGAGCACAAGTGAATGTGATCCTAGGGGCTGAGCACTAGTGAGTATGCTTTTCCTGTGAGACACGGTGAGAAAGAGATCTGTTGAGTTGGACGTGCATGTGGATGAGCATAGGTGAACGTGATCGTAGAGGATGAACACTAGTGAGTATGATTCTCCTATGAGACATAGCGAGATAGAGATGTGGACATCCCTATGGTTGAGCATAGATGGATGTGCCCCTAGTGGTTGAGCACTAGTGGATGTATGAGATCCATTTCTATATTTCGAAGAGTCAGACTTACCTGTAACCCTATTTGTGATGTAAAGGGTACAGGTCCTCCCCACCATAATGTAAAAGATAATTAATATGGAAATTATTAATTATATTTTGAGTTATTGAGGTCGTCCCTATTGTTCCAATAGACACATTATTTGATGTAATAAGTCTTATATAAATAAAGGTGAATCCACATTGAGGAAACACACTTATCATTGTGTCATCTCATGATTTCAGAAGTTGTGTTATGAAATTGTGAGAATTACAACACCCTCTTGTGTGCTAGGTTTGGTGATGGTGTGGGAGGTCTTTCTCTTGAGAATATAACAAAGGATTGGTTGGGTTTTCTTCCCTTGATCAAAATGGTTTCCCAGGATACTTCTTGTGTTCTTTTGCATGGTTATTCTTCTTGTTATCTTGGTTTACTGTAGTATTTATGGTTCATTTTATGCTACATAGTAAGAAAATTAAAATGCATCAACTTACCATAAATTCAACAGTATCATATAGAGATGACTCCCCATAGTAACAATGAGACTACGTGGTCGAGAATCACTAATGGCATGGTGCTTCCACATATATGATTGTCCCAAGAGGACATCACAGACATCCAGGGGGTAACATCACATAATACCTCATCTTTAAAGGGCTAGATGCCATATGACAATCGACACTGTTGGCTGACATGAAGATCTCATCCCTAGCGAAGCCACCCCATGTTGTAGGGTTGTGGGTGTGGTGTTGTCAACAATCCCAACTGTTTGATGACCTATGCTAATATGAGGTTCTTCTGGCTTTCGATATCAACAATAAAATGCAGTGGGGTCCCCTTCACCCACATATGTGAATGAAAAAGGTGCTCCCCCTCTTCAAAATCTATTGGTTCTTCTGGTTGAATTATTGTGGTCGCGATAATAGCAGTGGGGTCTGCGTCAATGATATATCTTCTATCATTATTTTCAAACTCAAATTATGAATGAGGGTTCAGGTATTTTTATTTTATCTTCACCACCAATGACTATTTTGAGCAACATTCATCAGTGTTGTTCTAGGATATTTTGTGTAAATCACACCATTTTCTAGTGTCCTTCTTCGTCTTTCCGTGACCCTTCTTTTCTTGTGGCTTGGAATAGTTTTTAGTATGTTGTTTTTTAGGTTTGTCTTTATCATAATTTGGTTGTTTCGTATTCACATACCCAAAATCCCATTTGTTCTGGTGCTTAAAGTTCTACTCAATTTTAACAGCATATCGATAAGTATAACCGAGTGATGAGATCTCCATAAAATCGACTTCAGGTTGGATGTATCTGTGTAGAGGCACATGGTATTTCAGAACCAAATTTCGTTCGAAGTTTTTATACCAATCTTGGTATGCAAGGTATGGAAGGTATTGGTGAACTTTGGAATTGCTTGGCACCTTTCTTACCGTAGTGTGGTCCATATCATGTACTAGTCCTCATAGTTTCCAAGAGGGTAATACTGCTCCTTTACCGCATCCACAAAAAATCCCAAGTGGGCTCAGCCCCATATATTCATAACTCCTCTTTGTAACCTTTATCCCATTAAGTTTCCCACCAATGTTTGACATGGGGGAGAGCCTTAATAAGTGCGAAGGTGATTTTTTCCATGTCGGAGAATTTTATGAATAGAGAAATAACCTTCTAGTAGATTTAACCATTTTTATAAGGCATCCGCATCTATCTGTCCTTCAAATATGGGAATATCAAAATTAACGTATACCTTGAAAGGAGAGGTACTTCCAAAGTGTTCACTTGATGAATATGTGCCTATTGTTATCGTAAGGTGTTGAAGTATGTGGAAAAAATTCTCCATCATTTTGTCCCTCTGTCGTGTGAGAGCTTGCTCAAGCAACAAATTAATAGAATTGTCTACTCTAACATTTTTATTTTTTTCCACCGTGGATGGTTTCTTGGACATGAAAGAGCGATTTTCTTCAAGAGAGACAAGATCGAGACCCAACTTTCTATACTTGGACCTCGTTGGGGACATGCACTGAAAACAATCAAGAGAAACCTGCTCTGACACCACTGATATGTATTATTTGCAGCACAAAATGGGAGCAAAGATATAATAAAGCAATGCACAAAGATATATCGGATATCCAATAATATAACAAAAATGTATCAGAGATGCAACCATAAACACAGAGGTATAGTAATACACAATTTTCTATTAATGAGAGAAAATGTACAAAGACTGTAAAAATACAGAGTGAAAGACTCGCTAGAATGGTGGAAGCTTATCTCTGAGAAGAGATGTGTCTGCTACTCACATTCGTAAGAAGTTTTGGGTAGTTTGGTGTATCAACTTCCTCGGGGTGTAACATTGGTATACAATCTCCATTTGGGGCGCACGATAGCTCGTTGGAAAGGTATCATCGAGGATATTCATTTTGGGTACTCAATTAGAGACTTTGACTATTATTGAGAATATATGTCCCAAAAAACCTTCATTTAGGCCCTCAAAATGGCCCCAAAAGTTAAAAACTACTAAAAATAGTAAATTACCAAAATTGTCAGAAAACTATTTTGAGCTAGTTGGAAAAGGTGGGAGGCCATTGATATCCAACTGGATCAATCCTCCCTCCTTAGGAAGCAATGGTATCCATTGAGTTGAGTTCTCAGGGAAGAGGAAAAAGCATTTTCTAAATCTGCATCTTGATGAGTTGCTTGCCTTGTTGCAGAAGTTGTGTTGCTTAGCTTGTTGAAGGTTCTCATGAACCTGTGGCTAGAGGGGTTGGACCTTTTTAACCAATATGGCTACATAAGATTCCTGTGTATAGAAGGAATATTTACACTTTGTTGCAATATTTTTTACCTGCTTCTGTTGGATAGAAGGTTCTTGGATTGAGGTTGCAGTGGTGTTCTTTTGTTCGCACCTTGAACAGACTGTGAAGAACATGAATTTTGTAGTATGAGATACTACCTTGCGGCACTATTTAGGTGGGACAATAATCGGAATTACCTATGGTATCTTGTAGAGATGACCCCCCATAGTAACAATGACACTACGGGGTCGAGACTCATAAATGGCATGGCACTTCCACATATATGATTGTCCCAAGAGGACATCACAGACATCCAGGGGAGAAAAATTACATAACAACTTGTCCTTTAAGGGTTGGATGTCGTATGACAATTGACACTGTTGGGTGACATGAAGATCTCATCCCGGGCAAAGCCACCCGATGTTGTATGGCTGCAGGTGTGGTGTTGTCAACAATCCCAACTATTTGACGACCTCTGCTGAGATGAGGTTCTTTTGGCTTCCACTATCAACAATAAAATGTAACGTGGTCCCCTTCACCCACATCTATGAATGAAAAAAATGCTCCCCCTCTTCAGAATCTATTCGTTCTTATGGTTGAATTAATGTGGTCGCAACAATAGCAATGGGGTTTGTGTCGATGATCTATCTTCTATCAGTATTTTTAGAATCAAATTTTTAATCAAGGTTAGGCTCCTTGTATTTTATCTCGGCCACCAATGACTTTTTTGAGAGAAATTCATCGGTGTTGTGCCAGGTTATTTTGTGGAAATCACACCATTTTCCATTGTCCTTCGTCTTTCTGTGACCCTTATTTTCCTATGGCTTGGACTGGTTTTTGGGATTTTGTTTGTTAGGGTCGTATTTATCATACTTTGGTTGTTGCGGATTTGCAGACCCGAACTCCCGTTTGTTCTGGTGCTTAAACTTATGCTCGATTTTGACATCATATCGATAAGCAGAACCGAGTGATGAGATCTCCAGAAAATCCATTTCAGTTTGGATGTATCTGTGTAGAGCCCCACGGTATTTCATAACCAAATGTCGTTCAGAGACTTTGATACCCAGATTGGTGCACAAGTTATGGAAGGTATTGGTGAACTCTTGAAATATCACAGTGTGGTCCATCTCATGTACTAGTCCTCATAGTTTCCAACAGGGTAATATTGTTCCTTTACCTCATCCACAAAAAATTCTAAAGTAGGATTGGCCCCATATATTCCAAACTCCTCTGTGGAACTATGCTCCTAGTAATTTTCCCACCAATGTTTGACATGGGGGAGATCCTTAAGGAGTGCGAAAGTGATCTTTTCCCTGTCGGAGAAATTATGAACAGAGAAATAACCTTCTAGAATATTTAACCATTTTTCTAAGGAATCTGCATCTATATGTCCTTAAAATATGGGAATATCAAAATTAACTTGTACCTTGAAAGGAGAGGTACTTCCAAAGTGGCCTCTTGATGAATATGCACCTATTGTTATCGGTAGGCATTAAAGGATGTGGTAAAAATTCTCCATCATTTTGTCCCTTTGTTGCATGAGAGCTTTCTCAAGCAACAGATTAATAGATTCATCTGCTCTATTGTTTTTATTTTCTTCCACCATGGAGGGTTTCTTGGATGTGTGAGAGAGATTTTATTCAAGAAAGACAATCTCAGGACCCAACTTTCTATACTCGGACCTCATCGGGGACATGCACTGAAAAACGATCAAGAGCAGCCTACTCTGATACCACTGATTTGGATTATTTTTGGCACAAAATGAGAAAGGAGATATAATAAATCAATGCACAGAGATATCTTGGATATCCGATAATATAACAGAAATGTATTAGAGATGAAACCATAAACAAAGAGATATAGTATTACACAATTTTCTATTAATGAGCGAAAATGTACAAAGACTGTAAAAATACAGAGTGAAAGACTCGCTAAAATGGTGGAAACTTATCTATGAGAAAAGATGTGTCTGCTACTCGCATTCACAAGAAGATGATTTTACAATGAGGATCCAAATCCATTTTTATCATAAATAAATTCAAAAACCCTAACCCCGGAAGATGAAAATCCAACAGTTTTGTGGACCCTGTTTTGGGTAGTTTGGTGTATCAACTTCTTGGGGGCGTAACATTGGCATACAATCTTCGTTTGGGGTGCACAATAGCTCGTTGGAAAGGTATCATCAAGGATATTCATTTTGGGGTCTTAATCAAACCCTTCGACTATGATTAAGAAACTTGATCCAAAAAAACCTTCATTTAGGCCCTCAAAATGGCCTCAGAAGTTAAAAATTACTAAAAATAGTAAATTACCAAAATTGCTAGAAAACTATTTTGAGCCAGTTGGAAAAGGTGGGACGTCACCGATATCCACCTGGATAAAAAAATTTAGTATCTTAATCTCAACTTCTATTTTCTCACAGACTTGTGTTTTATCACTAAGTTGTTTTAAAATGACTTTTTCAATTTTATTAGCTTCCAGGAGCTGGGATTTTAAATCACTGATGATCTACTCTGATTCTTTGATAGTTCTTAATGCATATATTTCTTTTTATTGATGTGATTCTTCAAATTCAGGAAAATTCAATAGGAAAGGTAGACTAGATAGGCTTAGTTGGATCCCCTATAATAGAAAGTAGAACAAATGATAACAACATTGGAAACAGGGAAACCTAGCATGGAGCGGGCATACATAGAAAGCATACAAGTGTTGAAGGAGCACGTTACAACGCAATTAGTGGAGACCCTCACAAAGAAGAATGCATAGATCAAGGAGAATGGACATGAATTAACACAAAAGTTCTAGGAGTTGTAGGAGTTAGTGCAAAAGGCACACACAACCTAAGTGGCTTGGGACAAGCCACGGTTTAGTGTTGAGGGCTTGTTGGAGGAGGAATTTTTGGGAGTAAGTGTAGGAAGAGAGGAAGAGTGGGACAAAGAGAACAACACACACCAGAAAAGAAGGAAGAATAGCATGAAAAAGGGCAAAGGAAGCAATGTGGGACAGGATTTGAGAAAATCCAGCGCATATGTGGACAAACCTAGCCATGTTAGGGTTAGGGTTTTGGAGTCATATTGTAAGGGTTTTAACCCATTTTGTAGTATAAATAGAAGAGGTATAAGGTATAATGAAGATTCAAAGTTTAATGTAAGGTTTTATCATCTTTTTTGGGTATCTTTGGAGAGTCCCTTTTGAGTTTTGAGTCTGTATTTTGATGGGAGTTGTGGATATCAGATGCAGTTGATATAAATGAGGGTTAGGTTGCAAGTGGGGAGCTTGGTGTGACATTGGTCCTCCTCACTACTCTCTACTATTCTATGATGGAATGCATGCAGTGCCATTTTGATGAAGAAGAAGAAATAAAAGAATATCTTTGTGGAAGTAGCCCTAGGGGGTGAACCACGATAAAACCCTGTGTTGAAAATGTGTCCGAATGATTTTATTATTTCTTGAATTGTGGTTAAATGGTTAGATGAATGAATGGTTTAAATTACAACGTGCACTAGAAATATGTATGTAGAATGAATATTATGAATGAATGAAATAGTAGATCTGATTAATGGTATGATAGAATGTATGGTTAAGTAGAAATAGAAGTAAGAAGAACAACCCCAATCCCTTCCATGACTGTAGAAACCTACATCCTGCAGTCACCCATAAACCATCTTGGGTGAGACTGTGTTTTCCACTATGTGCGTGGTGTAGCCTTATGGTTTACCAGAAGGGTCGATGGTGAAATTTTTTTTGTTCGAGAACTAAGGTAGAACCTTGGTCATCCCACACATCCAAAACTATCCCACCCTAGGAAATGTGCCCCTTCTCTTCTCAATAGTCCCTCGACTACCCCGCTTCCCTTCAAGGGCTTAAACAACAGTTTGAACAGGAAGTCTCAGATCCCTATAGCTATTTTTTAGTGCACTAGGGAACAATTCTGAGTAGTTTCTCACCTAGATAAAACTACTCATGGGCCTGACAACCCGCTTCTTATACATATGATCCTAACAACCTGCCTCTTCTACATACTAGCCTAACAACCCACCTCTTCAACCTGCAACAATACTAGGTACCAGTACCAATGGTAGAATGGAGGAGTGAAACGTAAGAATGATGAATGAATGATTTCCAAAATATGGGAATTACACTATATCCCTAAATATATATGTGTGTGTCCTTTAAGACACATGGAACCTAAGGGACTCACTTGTCCCTACTTTAGAATCTTCGTATATATTTATATCCATAGCTTTATCTTTAAGGAATATTAATATTATATATCATTGGGATTAGTCCCCCTTAGCTTAGTCCCTTTCCTAGACTCTTACCCCCCTTTCCCTTTCTAGTGGAGTTTAGCCCCCCATACTCATTTGTGGGTCAGTCTGCAATAGTGATGTACTTTATTAGTTATATGATTGTTTACATATTACAATAATAGGCTCACTGGCCTTTAGCATATAGGCTCTCCCACCTAATAATCACATAATCCTTCTGGCCTATAATAACTTGAATCACTAGCCTATAAAAGATATTTACATTTGGAACTAGGGATCGACCTAGGGTATTACAGTGAATATCTCAGGAATCGATGGAGATTCGCTGGTAGGTGGAGCACTCGATTGTACAAACTTATCCAAGGAAACATATATCGTCGAAGCCTCGGTGGATGGAGCATATGGAAATGGTGGTGGGGGTGGGTGTCATACAGGTGCATCCACTGTAGATGGATATGATGGAAGAGGTGATGTGGATGGGTGGAATTTGGGTGCATCCATTGAGGATGCATGGAATAAGAAACATGGTAGGGTTGGGTGGCCATGAATCCCCACCTTGTACAAGTGATGGAATATTGCTTGTCCTGGAAATAGGTAACCCAAAACCCATGGTCAGATTCCCAAGGACTAATCTAGTACTATAACTGGTGAAAATATCAGTAGCTTGCATACATATTAATAATATTTTTATTAGTACCCAATAGTAAAATTCAACAACATAAATACAACAAATTGGATATTTAAATGAGATTTAACTCAATACATGATACTTGTGAAGAAGGTTACTTGTACATCCCAGGTGGACATTGCTTGGCACCACCTGGTCCCACAACCTGTAGAAACACAAGAACATTATAAATTTGAGGATGCCAAAAAATAAAGAAGTCACTATGGTGAATTTATCAAATGTGACACATGCCTATGTATGTGGTACACTAAATGAGTAGGCTACCTCTATTGTTTCATCAGTGGTAGAGACAGACATTGATGCATCTATTGGGCCCTTCATTTTTGGATAAGAAGTTGCACAAGAAGGACTACAGTCCCAGTTTTGGCCCAGTACGAGTTGCGCAAGATACAGAAAAAGTTGGACACCAGAGAAAGGAGAAGCAACAGAAATCAGTTGCAAAAAGGACAACACAACGCCAACAAAGAAAAAGAAGTTGAAACGGAACAAGAAAGAGTGCAAACCAAACCTAGTAGACACAAATTATCTTTTATATAGTGATGAATATGATTGTAAAAGGGTTGGGTCATGTTTTGTAAAAGGGTCGTGTTGAGGAAAAGTTATGAAATGATCTTACTCAAACATTTTCAGATCTTACTTGNAAGCAACAGAAATCAGTTGCAAAAAGGACAACACAACGCCAACAAAGAAAAAGAAGTTGAAACGGAACAAGAAAGAGTGCAAACCAAAGCTAGTAGACACAAATTATCTTTTATATAGTGATGAATATGATTGTAAAAGGGTTGGGTCATGTTTTGTAAAAGGGTCGTGTTGAGGAAAAGTTATGAAATGATCTTACTCAAACATTTTCAGATCTTACTTGGCTAAAGAAAGATAGATGGAAATATCACCCTATGTTTATAGCCATAAAAATTGGCTTTTAATCCACAAGTATTGGTTACAAGTGCTTAGGCTGATTTTTTTATAAATGAATGATTTCTAAAAATTCAATATTTATGTAATTTTCTAAATATAACGGATGCAGAAATAAATGTAGAGACAAAAGAAAAAATACCGAGTCTATAATCAACACAGATGAGACATAAAGCAATTGCCTATTTCATTCCAATTTATCAAAATAATCTTTCTCTTTACAAAATTCCCCGAGGAAGTTTGGACCAAAGTCAAACTTAGAAGTCCCCGATGAAAACCATACAAAAGGAATTATGACAGAAAGTAAAAAACTGAACTTTAAAAGTTGGATTAGCTTGCCACAGATTGTTGTTGTTGTCCCTTAACCAAGTTTTTGAGATTCTTGGTCACATTTGATGAGTTTTGGGACTTTGATAGGCTGGTCAAAGGCAGAGCGCAAGGTGAAGCAGAGATCGTGGGATCTCGACCCCTTCTTAGGGAATTTTTGGGTTTAGGTTTTTTGTAATGGGTATGGGATGTCGGCCCATGGGTTTACCCATGCCTTGGTCCCTTTTGTAATGTATAAATAGAAAGATAGATGATGTAATAAAAAGAACACTTGGTCTAAGAGAGAAGTGGTGCTAAGTGATATATTGTGTTGAGTGCAAGTGATTAGTCGGATCTATGTGATTGAGTTAGCTTTGTGCATACTGTGTGCATGAGAACTTGCAAAGCTAAGTGCAAGTGACAGTAAAGAGGCTTTGTGATGTAACCTAGCTCAGGGAAGGAGGGTCTGGAGAGGTGCACGTAGATCTCCTTTCCTATGTGGAGTGGGTTCTTGTGGCTCTATGCTTGTAGAAGATTGAAAGAAGACAATAAAGAAGAGAAGATTTGGTGGACGTAGCCTCACACTGGGGTGAACCACATATATCCTGTGTTGTGGTTTCTTTGTGCATTATAGTTTTTATGCTATTGATTTGATTTATGCTTAGTGTAGTGATATATGTTAGATGCATATGATATAGTACCTTAGTTCTTAGTAATGTTAATGAATGCTAGATATGATCTATTTCTATATGCTAAGTGCTTGGATGTATTAGATCTTGTTGAATACTGCGTTGCTCTGTAACTAAGGTCTTGACCTTTGATGTGAATAAGGGTTAAATACTAATGAATGTTAACTGCTAAGTGCTCTGTTAGTGTTATAATCATAGGTCTATGTCTCAGCTAGGTTGTAGACACTTGAGTCCTGCAACCACCCCTACCTCTACCTCGGGTGAGACTTCATCTACTTCGCAAGTGTTGCCGAAAGGGCCAGTAGTTAGGGTTTTGTTGGTGCCTTGTTGAAGAATTGAACCCTGGGTCTGCCCCTATGCCAACAAATGGTTCTGTTACCAGGACCTGAAACAATGATTGCTTGAAACTGAAGAAAAGAAAGCTTTGTGTGTAGATTTAGTGCTTTAGTGTGCAGTATTCTACTTAACTATGAAGCTTTGTGCTAAGAAAGGAATCAGATCTGAAGAAAAGAGGTAAGATCTTAAAGCTTTATTCTCTGAGAAAGGTAATATAAGTGAAAAAAAAAAATCTGAAAGAATGGATCTAGGTATGTCCAATAGATGCATAGAAAGAATGTTTGAACTAAAAAATGTATGCAGGATCCTATGCATAGTGAAAGATATGTTATTCCTAACAACTCGCATAGTGATCCTATGAATAGTGAAAGATATGTTATTCCTATGCATAGAAAGAATGTTTGAACTAAAAAATGGATGCAAGATCCTAGAAAGAATTTTTTGCAGGTTAGTTACTGTGATCCCAGTGCGCAGTATAGGAAAGTTTGGGGGTCATTTAAAAGAAAGAGAGGATTAACTCTTTTCTATAGTTGCAGAAGACCGGGACATCTTGCTAACGAATGCCCTGGTAGATCTCCTAGTTGTCTCTGCTACAAAGATATGGACCATAAAGTTTTGGATTTCCCTAGAATGATTGATAAAGTTGAAAATATGAATATGAAACAAGAAAACCATGAGACAGGCCGATAAACTAAGGATATGATAGAACCCTAGAAAGAATCAGAGACTGTATTATCATAGATGAAAGAACCCCTGAATGATCACAGAGATATCAACTTATCAGAGATCTTAAAAGAGAAGGAGTGCATATAAACAAGAATAGGAGACTTTGACATAGACTGTGTTCTGAATGAAGAAACACAGGTGAATATCATGACAGAAAGAACTTGGGAAATTTTGGGAAAGCCTGCTATGGTTCCTTCATTGGGAGGAATAGGATTATTTAGAGGAAAGTTGATAAACCTATGTGGAAGACTTACCCAGACATCTATGAGTGCTCATGGAACTTCGATAGAAGAATAATTTGAGATCATTAATTTTGTTGAGAACAACGCCCCATTTGCTATTTTGCTAGGAAAAACCTGGATTGAGAAAGATCAGATACGAAGGAAACAAGAAGAAGAGGATCTAGAACAGAAAAAGAAAGAACTAAGAGATTTCATGGCTAGGAGAATAGCACACTTACTGGAAGAACAAGAGGATTAGTTTAATCTACTGAGGACCAAAGATATGGACAATGAAGTTGAAAGAACACAAGAAGACTTGAAACACCTGTATGTACAAGAGAGTAGAGCACCTACCCCAGAAAGAGAAGAATTGTTACTCTTGAAACTTATGAAAGACCCTCCACAGTTTGAATTTACTATGCCAAGAGGAGATAATAAAAATAATGGAAAGAGGAAACTAGTGACTCAGATTATAGGAAAGAAATCTAAAAAGCTTAGCAGGAAGAAAGCAAAGTTAGAAAAATTATAGGAAGTTTCAGGGAGGACTTTGCAGAAGAAAGGTTTACAGAACTGGAACTTCATTGGGATATCAGAACAACATAGATTGGCACTTCACCATGGCGAATCAATATGACCATTGGAGGCATCTTGACCATTAGCCCAACGCTCTAGAACGACTCGAACCAAAATTAAGGCCGAAAAGATCGCCATTAGACCATTGGGACCACACCATAACGGATGGAATTGAATTGATTGAGGTGTTCCTACCATTGGAGGAGTCTGTTATGACATTTTCTATTTATCCTATCAAGCATTGCACCAAGAACACTTTTTCTAATTGTGATTATCCGAGCCCATAGAGAACTAGTTTCTTTTGCGTAGTGCCTATTGAGACCTTGCCACCTATTCTGTTACATCGAGTATTTGATCTTCGGCCTGCGATACCTGATCTTGAGTGTGCATGTTGGGTGACTTCAGGGAAGTAGAGAAATTCATCGAAGATATTCTCATAGACCTTATGGCTAAGAATTTCATGTCCACAGGAGTCCAAGCCTCATCGACAAGAGGAGTGCAAGCATCCCCATCAACTGCTCGTGGATCAAGACCATCCCAAGATGTGACATGGAAACAAACCAATCATCGTGATGAATTGGTGAATGAAAATCTCATCCCATCCATCCTACCCAATTATATCCCACCTATGGCTGGTGCTATGAGCCCTGACAGTGTCTCGAGGGACTTCGACTACACCTTGATTACTACATATCTCCCAAAGGGGATACGTGTATTAGGACCACAGTTAGGAAAGATCATGATGTTGAATATCAGTGACTTCAACTTGGGATATAACAAGAACCATGGAATTCTCACCCCACATAAGTATTTGACCAGGACCAAGGGGAAGAAGTCGAAGATCATCCCACAATCATGGACTATGGACATCATGAGGTCCACTATCCTGAACGTGATGAAGATACCACACTTTGGAAGGCATCAAGAGGTTAATGCGTGTGTTAAAATCTTGTTGTCTTTCTTCCATGGTAGTTATCTATGGTTGGACAAACGCATCACCGTAGATCCGACGTTGATCCATTAGATCACTGGATTAAGCATGCAAGGACCAGACCCATAACAATTTTATCTAGGGAAGGATGAAGATCACGCCCTGGCACAAAAAATTAAAGATACCTGTGGTGATGTGGAAAAGGGGAAGAGAGGCTACAAGGTAGCTTCCATTCAGAATGGTGCAGTCTGCCTAGCCTACCAGTTGATCATTGGTAAGATAGTAAGGGAGAATAGACCCACATAGGTCATAGGGTTCGTTATTGACCTCGCAGGAAAATGCATGGAAGGGCTACAAATGAACTGGGTGAGCTACCTCATCAAACAATTAGAGAAAGACTATCGTGAAGCTCAGGATTAGGGATACGAGTTCCACTTCAGTTGGTTGTTGATCCTCATCGCTTTCATTGCTTGGGAAATTTCGGAAGGTGCAACCTTCCCTGAGATTGAGCCATCAGAACCCTTAGTTGTGAAGTTCACCATGCTCTGGTATTCAAGTTACATGGAGAAAAAATGATAGTCAAACATGGTGTTCCACACCTACTACCTGCAGTTGAAGAGGGATATTGAGTCCTTCCCTTGGATGACGTCGAACACCCTGCACAGGTTCAGAACATTTGTGAAGTTTCACATAGATAGACATTTTATTTATATCATTACGTGCAGAGAGGAACACAAAGAAGAGTTGTAGAGTTACTATAAACTCATAGAGGAGGACATGGAAGAAATCACTAAGGAATGGCCTGCAAAGTTCCTTATACCAGTCGACCAAGAAGAAATTTTCGACCCCGACCTCATCAGAAGTCTTATGGTTACTCGCAAAAAGTATGATGCACCCACCAGTAGCAGAAGGAATAAAAAGGAAGAGGTACAGGAGTTGAACAGTGCATCAGAAGGGACTGCTTCAGACTCACCTGGAGAGGGAGGTGATGATGAAGTAGACAGAGAAGAGGACAAAGGAGAATAAGAAAATAAGAAACAAGGCAAAGTAACACCACCTAGGGATCCTATTGATGAAGTTGAGACCTCCAAGAAAAGAAAGGGTTCCCCCATGAAACCTACATCGCGGAAGAAGTACAAATATAGTAAACCAAATATGTAGACTGTGCTCACGATGGATGACATAGATTTCATAATAATCGCTATCTCAGATACCTCAGAAGACATCTTACAGTGCAATGATGCCAAACAAGAGACCATGTATGAAAAATTGAAGCAGATTTGAAAGGGGTACAACAAGCCCTCTACTCCAGCCACGTAGTATCTATTGCGCCCCTATCATAAGAAGCAACAGAGTTGGGAAATGATCCTGCCTAGCTACACCGGATAGAAAATGGGACCGAAGCTCACCTTCATTGTGTTCAGGAAAAAGGCCTTAAAGCAAGCAAAAGAGAAATCTATAGAGAAACGTTGGGTTGCACAACAGGAAAAAAATGACATCCAAGCCAAGTTTGTAGAGGATAGAGCACAGATCTAGAAGGAGAAGGAACAATTTCTCGTAGAGAAGATTGGAGTTAAAGAAGTAGTCACTAGAGAAATTCTCTCTATGATGGGATTAGAACAGGTGGAAGAAGACCTAGTAGAAATCCAAGTAGGGAAGCTTGTTGAAGCCATTCAGTAGCTCCAACAGAGGGTAGTAGAACTAGAGTTACAAGCAGTTTTAAGCACTCCGGAGGAAGTGCGAGACCAGATATAATAAACTGCCCGAAGAGAAGTCCATAGAATCAAGGAATTGGCCTTAGAATGTAAACATCTCAGCAATCGAAGTGCTCATACTTACGAGTGCCTTGCAGAGGACCCTGAACAAAGGACACTGGAGTCACAGCTTCAGGAGTCCAAGTAGCAAGCAGCAAGAAGCAGCGGTGCAAGCATAGTTGAAGCCACTACCAATGGTCAAGAGGATGAAATGATCCCAGGAACAACGCACAGTCCAACAACAATTCCATTCCATACAGAGTAAGGTCATGGAAGTGACTCGGCGACTCCAGCCAGTCCAGGATGCAGCTTTCATACTTTTTTAGAAGATTGAAGGATGAGGTGCAGAACTAGAACAAGTGGTCACCACAGTGGAATAGTGCCTGGAAGGACCTATGACAGAGAAGTTTATTCAAGATTTCACCGAGTAGGAGGCTTTGGCGAAGCAGCGGGTCAAGGAAGCTCAACCCAAGCTTGAGGAATTTGAGGCAGAGTTACCCAGATCAAAGTGACTCAGGATGAGTCATAGGTGAGTGTTGGGGGCCTGTTGGCCCTTGACCAAGTTTTGGAGAATCTTGGTCACGTTTGACCAGTTTTGGGACTTCAACAGGCTAGTCGAAGGAGGAGCGCAAGGTGAAGTAGAGATCATGGGATCTCGGCCCCTTCTTATGGAATTTTTGGGTTTAGGGTTTATGTAACAGGTATGGGATGTCATCCCATGGGTTTACCCATGCCTTGGACCCTTTTGTAATGTATAAATAGAAAGCTAGACGGTGTAAGAAAAAGAACACTAGGTCTAAGAGAGAATTGTTGCTAAGTGTTATATTGTGCTGACTGGAAGAGATTATTTGGATCTATGTGATTGAGTTAGCTTTGTGCATATTCTTTGCATGAGAAATTTCAGAGCTAAGTGCAAGTGACAATAAAGAGGCTTTGTGTTGTAACATAGCTCGGGGAAGGAGGGTCTGGCAAGGTGCACGCAGATCTCTTGTCCTATGCATAGTGGGTTCTTGTGGCTTTGTGCTTGTAGAAGACTGAAAGAAGATAATAACGAAGAGAAGAGTTGGTGGACATAGCCCCACACTGGGGTGAACCACGTATATCCTGTGTTGTGGCTGCTTTGTGCATTATAGTTTTTATGTTATTGATGTGATTTATACTTAGTGAAGTGTTAGATGCATCTGATATAGTAGCTTATTTCTTAGTAATGTGAATGAATGCTAGATCTGATCTATTTCTATATGCTATGTGATTGGATGTATTAGATCTTGTTGAATACTGCACTACTTTGTAACTAGGGTTTCAACCTGCGATGTGAATAACGGTAAAATAATGATGAATGTTAACTACTAAGTTCTTTGTTAGTGTTGTAAGCATGGGTCTATGTCCCAGCTAGGTTGTAGACACTTGAGTCCTGCAACTACCCCTGCCTCTAACTCGTGTGAGACTTCATCTGCTTCGCAGGTGTTGCCGAAAGGGCCGATAGTTAGGGTTTTTTTGGTGCGTTGTTGAAGCGTTGAAACCTGGGTCTTCCCCTGTGCCAACTGTTTCCTACTCGACTATGCACAATAGCCTTTATCAATCATGAAATATAATTCATAAACAAACAAGTCTACACAGACTATCAAAGATAGATCAACACCTCTGAAAAACAAGTGTTTAAATGATGTAATTAAGCCTTGAATCTTTTTTTCTACAATAGAACCCTACTATCATAAAATATAATTAGGCTTTCAATGAATTAAAGAATGAATCAAAACTGAATTATCTTAATAAAACTCAGGAGAAGACCTTAGTATGCTTTCTCTTTCTATTCTCCTCTTGTTCCTCCTCTTTTTTCCTTTAAGCAAACATAATTAGTTGAAGTAGTTAAACTACCTCTTCAGTTAAGTAAACTAAAACTCAACCAACTTTTTAGATAAGGGAGGAAAGTAATAAAATAATAATAAGGGTCTTTAATAAATAATAACTAGTAGGTGGGACCCCTTGTGACTCCCTTTAGTTTCTTTAACAAGCATAACACAACTATTTAATCAATCAAACACATCCCTCCTTGTGGCTCCCATCATCACTCTCATAATTTGACAATTTATATCAATGATAATTGAAACTATATCCAAAAATATAATATCCTTATATCCAAAAAATAGTGTGTTGTCCAAAATTTCAGAAGTGAATTGTTCTCAACAATCAATAAATAAAAACACTTAAAACCCATAGTTTCCACTCTGGGATGAAATCTTCCCCTTGTTCTTGTTGTATCCTTTTGATTTCTCTGAATTTTCCTTAGGTTGTGTGGAGACTTTGGGCCTAATCTCACTGATAAGATGAGAGCAATCATCTCTCAAATGCATGTGGGATGACATGGATTTGGCAGAGTCATTTGAGGGAGAGGAGAGGGAAGCAACGACTTTTCCTTTGTTAGGAGCATGGTGGGCCTCATTTTTTAACCTTTTTCTTGTGTGGGAAGACTATACTAGTGAATGGGCAGGGGCAGCTTGGACAATTTGATTAACAGATGGAGGGTTAGGTAGAGACAAGTTGGGCCAGCCACGATGTTGGGAGACTGTCAGGTGCAAAATCTCTTGCCATCCATCATTTTTAGGGACTTCAGGTTGTAATGAGACATGAGGTGGAACTGGGATACTAGAGATGTGTGGGGCTTGGAAGGGAGGCCTTTCTGGCCTAGGCTGGACCACTCCTTTTCCAATTCAGTTAAAAAATCCAACTTGAAATAGTTGGCTCAACCCTTACGAGTCTACATCAAAATGTATAGAAAACCTTGGCCTTCTAGGGCCCCTGTTCCAATTTCCTCTTCCTTTATTACCCCATCCATGGATACCTGTGCTAAAAAAGTTCATTCTTGTATGCATTACTTATTATAAACTAGTTTCTTCAACAAACCATACATGACATCTCTTTAAATATGAAACAAATTTTGGCTCAACAACACATCAAACTCATGCAATCCAATCCATAAAAATCGTCCAATACTTGTCAATGAGCAAGGGGTGAATAAGGGTTATGGGATATGTGAGGGATTGTATTGAGAAAAAATTGGTAAAATGAAGGGGAGTAGAGCATGATTACTGCTCAACAAATCATCAAACAATCAACTATATTGTAAATCAAAACATATCACTGTAACTCATCCCTGTGCCATCCTTTAACTGTTATCATACATAGTTTCATTTAACTATAATTTAATTTTAAGAACATGGAGTGGATAGTGAATATGGGAAGGCGAGGGGACTTGTAATGTGTGAAAAAAGTGAGAGAATGATAGGGAAAATGAGATTATTGTTTATAAAACAAATCAATTAATCTATAAACACAACTCTGTATTCAATACAAAACATACCAATACCAATTTAATAATTACTGTGTGTCAAAATTGTTCACTATTCCACATTTAATTTCTTCAAAACTTCTCAATTAACACAGTCTGTACTTATAATCAAACGACTTCCAAAAGTCCTGTTAAGAGAAATGTTTGGTTCTAATTTGTTTCCTTTCATTTAAAGAATCGAAAGAAACACACATGAATCATTGCTCCACCTCTATCCATAATGCATCACTATAAAATATCAAACATTTTCCATAAGTTCGCAATCGCCCAAATAAAAAATATGCACAGGTCTGTTTTCTAAATTGAACAGACTTCTAAAACTTGTTCGATTTCATGCCTTATTCATTATATCACCCAATAAAACTTTGCAATGAAACCATAATATAAAACCCCAGTTTCATCATTGATGATGCAATTATTTACAATATGCATGATACTTTCATAATAGATACACGGTGAACATAATGCAATAACAAAACAATCAATTTCATAACTCGCTATGATCCCGATCAGGACTAGTGAAACACACATAGTATTCACCCACTTGTAATTAACACCATGTTGTAATAACACAAGGATCCAAAGCATAATGAAAAAGAGGCAATCATTTGACTGTATATTATTACTCATCCCTGATCACAATTTTACAACCAATTCAATCAAATTAATTTAATATAAGTACTCAAAGAAATTGTCATAATCACTCAACTAATCTATGACAGTCAACAAGATGCCCGACAAGAGTGAGAATAGTTGGGGATTATTAAAATTGGGCTCTGTAAAAATGAATACAAAGAAGTAATCAAGAGTTCACACAGTCATCAAAACCACAAAGATACTAGAGGTCCTTAAACATATCAACCAATAGGCAGAGACCCTTTGATACAAGCAAGTTAGAACCACAGGAATCCTTATAACCCTCGGTCTGTGCAATGGCGCAACAGTTCAACGATGGGTAGTGTAGGAAAATGATGCAGAGGACAAGTGAATTTCCACTGGACAGTGCCAAGTACCCTAGAGCACACAGAGGTATAACCTCTGTGTATTTCTCAAAGACCAAATCAATGGATAATAATGTTAGTGGAAATGTTGGCCCGAAGCATAACTTATATCACCAAACAACCATATATCTTGGCATAATGGCCACCCTATAACCGACTTATGAGATACGTTGATGCCAAGACCATAAAAATAATCCCATGACCATGTAATAAACCCACTACCATGACTCTGGAAAATACACAACGAGCAAAAGGAAGTCCAAAAAATACACACAACAACACATAGCATCCTGAATACGACTGGACAGGGTTACCCTCATAACTGTGAGGAAGCGGACATTAAGGATAAATAGATAGAAACCCTCCATAAACATAGAGAGATAATACCTAAATCCACTCAAAAACCACAGAGATCCATCATGATTTTCACCAACAACCAAACCAAATCTTTTGCTTGCAAAACGAACAACCACACAGTCATTCCAGAGAGAAAAACCACGCATTTACACAGTTGCCAATCTCAGTAAAACACAAACCAAAGAATTACTGAGCCATCTTTCATTCATACCCAAAGCATAATTCATGGATGGGTGAAAAAGAACCATACCTGTAACCGATTTCTTAAAAGGGGTGAGTTGGTTGAGCATTTCCTTCCCAGGCTTGAATTTTGGAGCTTAACCACTAGCAAAATTAAATTCAACAATAACCATTCTAGGGTGACAGCCTGATGGGGGGAGTATGGATTGACGTGCATTTATTTCACGTTGCTTCCATCCCCTCTTCATTCAATTTCGAAGTACATGGTATCCAACACTCACTAATACATCTAACCATGTCATTAATTCCCAAACCATTGAAATCTGTGACCACATTGCTTGCCAAATGTGACATCCAAAAGTTTTACATTATCCATTTCCAAACTTTCATACCATACCATATGTATTTCCATATCAAATGTGCCCAATATAAGTCAAATTCAAATTGCATAGCCACTAAACATTAATAGTTAGGATTAACACTAACTTGTTTTCATTTTAATTGCATATAACTTCTAACATAGCATAATATATTCCCTTTCTTTTGGATTTTTTTGTAAGTTTCTTCCCTTTTGCTTTTGTTTACATGGTCACTAATATGTTTCTTGTGCATGTGTGGCCAGGTAGTAATCATGGTGACATGATTAAACATAAAAAAATGTAAATATATGCAATTCATAACATAAAATTAACTTTGAATAATAGAACATCCCATAAAATGTATCATCCACATGTCATTATGTCAAAAACAAAATCAAGATTACATCGTCAACCATATAACACCCTGTAAGTAACATTGAAACAACAACATAAAATGTGTGATATGATTATCTTTGAGCCTCCAGTCTACAAGGGGGGGCCACCTACTAGTATTATATATCATTAGCATAGTTTAAATAATAGGCTTTAGCAACACTTTGCGGGAAAAATTTCTTGTTGCGATTTTTATCATCAACAAACCGGTGACTCCATAGAGAAATTTGTTTCCAATAGATTAAGAACTCAGAATGTATGGTTTTGCAGGCCAATAATAGAAGATCAAGAATATATAAGAAAAATGATTATGCAATAGGGGGAAGTGAGCGGATTTAATGGAAAAATGACTAGGAATTTGGGAATAACTCATGGAAAATGTTAAGTATGAGGAGGTTTATCCCTATATGCATAATCATTCAAACAGAATTTTCTCTTGACTTGAAGGAGAAAAATATTATGAACTTTCTCTTTTGAATCTCAAATGGATGAAGAAATGGAAAGAAGAAGCGGGAAGTAACCAATTTTCTCATGAGACAGTAGTGAAAGCAGATAACAAATTCAATGATGCGTTCATGGGGAATATCATAACAGCGATGTAAGCTTGATTATTATTGACTAGCAATACTCTGTAGGAGTTTCACTATGAAAAAACTGATCCAACATTTTATATTTGACCAAAAATTGAAATCAAAAGAACAAAAAAAAGAAATGTCGTAACCAAAATGAAACTGCAAAATTTAAAACAACAGAAAATAAAATGACAAAATTGCAAATAGCAGGAGGAAAACTACTAAAATGGAAGAAGAATATAAACTATTGTAAAAGCATAATTGAAAAGCAGTAGTGAAAACTATTAAAATGAAAACACAACTGAACTACTAATATACAGAACAATCCAAACAATGTTAAGCTCTTCAAGTTGGTTCCACGTAGTGTTTTAAGTGAGAACCGTTAGTGTTGTAGGAAAACAATCACTCTTGTAAATCTTTTAGAATGTAAGAGTTTGTACCCAGGACAAAAGCGATCTTGAAAGGACCCAACCATAATTTTTGAAACTTTGAGATAATTTATCGTCTTTTAGAGTACACGATTAGATCATCAATATAGATATGAATAATCTCATCAATCACATCGTCAAAAACTATATGCACATACCCTTGCAACATGACACTTGCATTGGATAAGACAAAAGGCATACGTTCATAAGACAAGGTGCCCTAATGAGTAATAAAGGTGGTTTTATATTTGTTTTCCCCTTTTACCTTGATTTGATTATAACCAGAAAAACCATCAAGTAAGGACATCATATGTGACCCTGCAACTTGCTGCAAAATCATTTCCATATTAGGGAGAGGAAAGTGATATTTTATACTAGCTCGATTTAATGCACAAAAATAAACGCATTATTTGATCTGACCAGTTTTTTTCCGAATGGGAACCAAGTTGGAAACCCATTCAAAATACTTGATCAGAAAGATGATTCCATCCTTCAAGAGTTTTTCCAGCTCCTTTCAAATAGTTTCTTCTAGTGCAGGGTTGATAGGTCTTTGTTTTTTCCTAATTGGTTTTATTCCTTCCTTGATGGGAATGGCATGTTGTATAATAACAGGATAAAAACCATGAAGATCCTCATAAGACCAAGAAAAAACATCTTGAAATTCACCAAGCAGTCCGACAAACTTCATTCTTTCTTCATCAAAACATTGGGCACCTATTTTAACATTCTTTAGAGACTCGGGTGTCCCAATATTCAAGGATATGGTTTCACCCACCTTCCTTTTAGACTACCCTTCTTTATTTTTCTCTTTATTTCCTACATCACTCGATGAAAATGAACTCTCTAGAGGAGTCAAGCCCTTAGGAATCTTTTTATCTTCCATGGATATAATTTCCTTGGGCTTATAGGGTTCATTTTGAATGAAAGCACAGATGCTCTCATCGTTAGGGAAGACCTGCCATGATTCTATATTGTTAGGTATATGTGGATGATATAGAGATTGAAAAGTATAATCAGGTGAGTGTGGCAGAATTTGTCGATTAGGAGAGGTTGCAAAAATAGCTAATCAATCAGCTATTGAGTTCAATCCCCTCTTAACATGAGTAATGTTGAAAGATAGTAGGTTCAAGATAAGTTCCCAAATAGTTTGGGTGTATCATTTCATCAACTTGTTGCTAGGAGAGTATAGCTTACATACAAGATTCACAACAAGCTCAGAATCCCCAAAAAATATAAGGTGACCACAACCCATATTATAGGCATTTTCAATGCCTAATAATAAATCTTCGAATTCAATGACATTGTTTGTGCAATAAAACTCCAACCTATAAGAAAAGTTATGAATTTTCCCCACAAGAGAGTACAAGATAATTCCATCTATGTTACCTTCATATAGAGTAGGAACCATTAAAGTACATATGCCACATATCATCTTCTAAGTTGATTTGTTCCAAGGGAGTGTTATCCTCCTCGACAAATATGGAATACACCCCTAGGTCTTCTTCAATATAATTCACATTAGGCTGTGGAACACTTTCTATGTAAGGTGATATCCTTCCCTCTCTAAGGACTATCATGTTTTTTCCATTCTGAGGAAAGGATAAGTGTGTCCCATCGAGTGAGAGGTATCCACCCATCAAATCTTTCCAATCTCTTCCTAAGATGATTGAGTAATTTCTTACTGGCATATCAATTACCTAAATATTAAGGGTTGTCCTTATTTCAGGGTGTGCGCACAAAACCAAGGTCATGTCTTTGATTTCACCTATGGTCATTTTTTGTAGACTATTATAAGAGAGCATGCTTCTAGCATTTTCATTTGTACAATACAAGCCTAGATCTTCCATAATCATCTTTGACATTACACTTGGGCTCGAACCGCTGTCAATGAGGAAACAATGGGCATTCTTATCCATAATATTTACAAAAATATAAAAAGGGGGATTTTTATTTATAGATGAATCCTCTTCATTTACCTCTTCAGAGAGGTTGGATACAACATAAGATTTTCCTTCCATGAATTATTTTAGATGCCTCTGTTGTTCAGGGACGGTAACCATGTCCAAAAGGGTTGCATCTTCTTTGATGTTGGCCAACTGATTCGGAAAATTGTATTTGGAAGAGGGGAGAGGGGAGGTAGTTCCTTGACTATCAAGAGCCTTAGGAACCTGAACAATAACAGGTGGTGAGGATGAGCTCAGGATAGAAGAATTTTGAGGAGGATCATATTTTCCTTTGGGAGCGTAGGATTTGTTCCTAGTATTGATGATCATGACATCTTCTGGCTCTGCAAAATCTAGGACAACGATGGTATTTTTTGGTATTTTACCAAATATCTTATCTCTGACACTCTTCTTTACCTCACATGTGGTTTCCTCATGGTGTTCCTCACAAAAGTTACACCAACTACGATCCATGATAGCTTTAGGCTGAAAATTATTTTCATTTGGATTTCTAAATGGGGGTGAAAAAGAGGATGAAGCTCCAGGAGTAAGAGGGGAGACATTTCCCTTTCGCTCATACACTATCATACAATTATTCATGTCTTGTACAAGCCATAAGAGGGTGGAAATGTGTGTCTGTTTAACTGATTCTCCCTAAGGAACACCTGTTCTTTCAAGCTGTTCTTCATACTCTAAACAGGTATGCAAAGTGGAACCGAGGTTATCAATGGATTTTCCCTCAATCCTATGATGGTAGGAGGAAGGTAATGCATTATAATAATGCATGAAAGTGTCTTGTTTATGAGTTCGAATGAGTTCAGGGATTTGATTGTATAACTTGGTGAAACGCAAGTTGAAGGACTTGATGGTTTAACCATCCATATAAGCGATGTTATTGTATTCCCGTAACTGCTCAGTTGGGCTTTTAGGTTTCCCATAGGTGGATTTGAACTAATAGAATAACTCCTCCCAAGTAGACAAAATCTTAGGAGGAAGGCAAAATAAATAGGTCATAGCCTTCCCTTAAAGGGAATTGACAAATAAGTGCATGCAAGTATCATTGTCATTGGCGCCTATGTTGTGACATGTATTAGAAAATGCCACCAAGTGTTCATTTGTAGTGACAATGTTATTCCCTGAAAACCTAGGAAGATTCTATTTGAATTTAGGAAGTGGATGAGTAGAAAGTGCTAGGTTAAGAGGAGAGGAAACATGCCACGGTGTGGTTGTAGCATCTTCTTGAAATTGAAAAATCCCATACTTTTTAATGACTTTGGTGGGGTTTGTGTTAGATTGGATGGGGACTTGGTGACTACATAAGCTACCAATCACTCACGAAGTTGAAGACTGAGATGAGGAATAACTTACAGTGCCATCAAAGCCACCACTAGATGCCATCTTGTGGATAATAGGTAAGGGAGAAAAAGACGAACTGGAAGAATAAGACAAGGTTCTCGTTAGAGGACTTTGTTGGGTTGATAACACAACGTTCATTCTCCCTATTTTGGCAATAGGATTAATTTTAGGTGATAATCCTCTTCTTCTCCTAGAAACACGAGGGTCTAAGGACATAAAAAGAAGGTCAAAACAAAAGGAAAAAGTTTTCTATGAAGGACATGTTTTGGTGAGTCCAAGTTTGTTTTCTGTGACTGAATAGTCATTTTTGGCTAATTGTTATGCTATGAACACATTGGGACAGGTTTCAGAGGATTTTGAGGACTTTTACAGGTGTTTTTTCCATAGAGAATCTCAGGGAAGCTTAAGGCCACATGTAGAAGAGGTCATGCCCAGATGAGCCATGATCCGTTTTCATAGTTTTATTAGTCATTTTTGGGTTTTTTATGTGTTATGATCCCAATGGTGCAGTCAGAATTTCCATTGGAGTTGAGAAGCATCTTTTAAAAGAACTTTTGACAAATTAATCCTAGAGAGCCAAGTCCATTAATGGAGGCTCAAGGAGATGTAGCCCAGAGAGGGGTGAACTCCTTTATCATGTTGTTATTGTTGTGAGTTTGATGGTTTATTTGCTGCAATTTATGTTGCTGTGTTTTTATTTAAAGAACATATTTAACCATTTAAAAGAACAATTTCTCACACATGAACATTTAAAGGAAGAAGCATGAACTTAACACATAATTTATCTTGCATATTTTAACACATGAAGCAAGGTCCTGTAAAGTTTATTTTAATGAAGTAGAGGGTGCTTGCATAGCATAACAAGTCATCCTTCTATTTTCAGATCATCCCAAGTAGGCAAAATCTTAGGAGGAAGGAAAAATAAATAGGTCATAGCCTTCCCTTAAACGGAATTGACAAATAAGCGCATGCAAGTATCATTGTCATTGGTGCCTATGTTGTGACATGTATTACAAAATGCCACCAAGTGTTCATTTGTAGTGACAATGTTATTCCCTAAAAACCTAGGAAGATTCTCTTTGAATTTAGGAAGTGGATGAGTAGAACGTGCTAGGTTAAGAGGAGAGGAAACATGCCATGGTGTGGTTGTAGCATCTTCTTGAATTTGAAAAATCCCATACTTTTTAATGAATTTGGTGGGGTTTTTGTTAGATTTGACAGGGACTTGGTGACTATATAAGCTACCAATCACTGACGAAGTTGAAGACTGAGGTGAGGAAGAACTTACAGTGCCATCAGAGCCACCACTAGATGCCATCTTGTGGATAATAGGTAAGGGAGAAAAAGATGAACTGGAAGAATAAGACAAGGTTCTCCTTAGAGGACTTTGTTGGGTTGATAACACAACATTCATTCTCCCTATTTCGGCAATAGGATTAATTTTAGGTAATAATCCTCTTCTTCTCCTAGAAACACGAGGGTCTAAGGACATAAAAAGAAGGTCAAAACTGAAGGAAAAAGAAAGTTATGGCTGATTCCTAGGTTGTCTACGTCTAGCTTCCTAACGTTCTTGGGAACTTATGTCTTGTTCATATGCTTCCCATGAATGATTAAGCTCAGCCCGAGTATTTGCAGTGTCTAAAATGGTGTTAAACAAATTTAAATCAATGTTGATCTGATCTTGAAGATTGGGCTCAATATTAGGCTGCCTTGCAACAGGTACAGTTATTAAGAAATGAATCAGTCAAAGAATCAATATCAGAAAAATAGATGTATTCGATGATAATCAAGCATAAAAATTGACCAGAGACATATTGAATATGTACCCAGTATGGTCACCAATTAAATGTTGAGGAAAAGATATGAAATCATCTTACTCGAGCATTTTCAGATCTTACTTGGCTAAAGCAAGATAGAAGGGAATATCACTGTATGTTTATAGCCATAAAAATCGTTTCCTAATCCACAAGCATTGGTTACAAGTGCTTAGGTTGATTTTTTTATAAATGAAAGATTGTTGAAAAATTTAATATTTATGTAATTTTATGAATATAACGGATGCATAAATAAATGTAGAGACAGAAACAAAAATACCAAGTCAATAATCAACACAGATGAGACATAAAGCAATCGTTTATTTCATTCCAATTTATCAAAAAAATCTTTCTTTTTACAAAATTCCTTGAGGAAGTTTGGACCAAATTCAAACTTAGATGTCCTCGATGAAAACCATACAAAAGGACTTATGATAGAAAGTAAAAAATTTAACTTTAAAATATGGATCATCTTGCCACAGATTGTTGCCCACTCGACTTTGCACAATATCCTTTATCAGTCATGAAATTTAATTCATAAACAGACAAGTCTACACAGACTATTAAAGATAGATCAACACCTATGAAAAACAAGTGTCTGAATGATGTAATTCGGCCTTGAATCTTGTTGTCTACAATAGGACCCTGCTATCATAAAATAGAGTTAGGATTTCAATGAATTAAAGAATGAATGAAAATTGAATTATCTCAATAAAACTCAAGAGCAGACCTTAGTATGCTTTCTCCTTCTATTCTCCTCTTGTTCCTCCTTCTCTTTTTTCCTTTAGGCAATCAGAATTAGTTGAAGTAGTTAAACTACCTCTTTATTTAAGTTAACTAAAACTCAACAAAAATTTTAGTTAAGGGGGAAAAGTAATAAAATAATAATAAGTATCTTTAATAAATAATAACTAGTAGGTGGGACCCCTTGTGACTCCCTTTAGTTTCTTTAACAAGCATAACACAACTAGTTAATCAATCAAACACATCCCTCCTTTTGGCTCCCATATCACTCTCATAATTTGACAATTTATATCAATGATAATTGAAACTATATCCAAAAATATAATATCCATATATCCAAAAAATAGTGTGTTGTCCAAAATTTCATAAGTCAACTGTTCTCAACAATCAATAAATAAAAACACTTAAAACCCATATTTTCCACTCTGGGAGGCAATCTTCCCCTTATTGTTGTTGTTTCCTTTTGATTTATCTGAATTTTCCTTAGGCTATGTGGAGACTTTGGGCCTAATCTCACTAATAACATGAGAGCAATCATATCTCAAATGCATGCGGGATGACATGGATTTGGCAGAGTCATTTAAGGGAGAGAAGAGGGTAGCAACGACGTTTCCTTTGTTAGGAGCATGGTGGGCCTCGATTTTTAACCTTTTGCTTACATGGGAAGACTGTACTAGTGTGTTGGTAGGGGAAGCTTGGACAATTTGATTAATAGGTGGAGAGGCAGGTAGAGAAAAGTTGGACCAGCCATGATGTTGGGAGATTGTCGGGTGGAAAATCTCTTGCCATCCGTTGTTTTCAGGGAATTCAAGTTGTAATGAGACATGATGTGGAACTGGGATACCAGGGACATGTAGGGCTTGGAAGGGAGGCCTTTTTGTCCTAGGTTGTGTTATCACATGCTAATTTTCATTAATTTTTCCAAAGCATATCATCCTTGTGTTATCTTTCCACTCAGATTTAAAAAAAAAATCACCATCTCCGTCAAGCTCCCATCACTTAAATACTTCGCTCGACTAATCATCCAAAATAGTCATGTCCTCCATGAGTTAAAAATTGGCAAATATCTCAAACCTATATCTAGCCTTAATGCTTATTTAAATCCCTTAGTTCCATCACTTCATTCATGCTTACCCTTATTATCATATTCTCGTTGAAAATTAAAAATATTCTTTTTATTAAGCTTAAGCACCATTATCATATCCACAAAGTCATGTGATGAGCCTCATATGCCCATAGTCCTTAGAAAAATGGAAAAAGGTTTATAATTATTAATATAAATATTTTTATATTAAAATATTTATATTAATATTTAACCCAATATTTAATTCATGACCTGACGTCCAATCATGGGCACGAATCTCAAAATAAGAGGAAAATTCAAAGGGTGGATGGAGGGTGCACATACATTTCATGGGTTGAAAGTGATCGAGAGTTATTTGTTTGAAGTGGTCTTGAAATCAAAACTAGTGTTTTGGTGATTGGATACGTGTTCTTACTTGGTGCATTTTAGGAGATGGAGTGGTGTGGACTAAAACCACTCTCCACAAGATCCAAAATTTTATTACTTTAAATTTATATTATTCCCTATTCCCCGCAATAAAATAAAACTATTTTATGAATATGCGTGCCCTAAGTCTGAACTATGAACTTTTATGATAAGTATTTCCTCCCGGTGGAAGAATTTCACAGAGGTGAAAATTAAATTTTACGGCAGATAAATAAAGGTTTTTGAATGGGAAAATGTACGTGGACTAAATATTTGGATAATTGTTTATCCAGAGTTTTTACAGAAGTAAAAGAAGAGGATTCAAAATATTTTACCAAAGATGGTAACCAAGACATGTTTTTCAAAACCATGGGAAACAAACCAGTAAATGGTTTCACGGTGAAATGGTAATTTGGGCAAAACAAGACATGGTTTTCAGTGAAATGGTAAATTGGGAAAACCAAGACATAGTTTTGAAAACCATGGGAAGCAAGTACTAAATGGTTTCTCAAAACCATAGGCATCAAATAAAATATGGAAATTTAATTCTACAGGATAAAAAAATATTTGGGAATTATTTTTATTCAAATATAATATTCCCAAATATTTAAGGAGAATATGGATAAATAAAATTAGATTTGAAAGAGTAGAAATGACATTTCAAAGAGAATGTGGTAGAGGAAGGATTTGAAGTGTTAGAGGAATCAGCAGTTGGATCATGAAACATTTTTCTGTTAATCATTATAGTCGGTTCTCATACCAAAAATGTCATTTGTAATCATTGTACTCAGTTTTAGAAGCTGAAACATTTCAGTTCAGATATTTTAATTGGTTTCTAACTAAAGGAACTTGAATTGTATAAGTATTAGAATTTCCCAATGTATTAATGTTGGCAGAAGTGCAATGGCACGCTTGATCTGTTTGAACTTGAATGTAATTTTCTGAAGCTGAATAGAATATATATGCATAAGTCTTTGAAGTCTCTATTAAAATATTCTAATGGTAGTGATATGAGTTTTGTCTTCTCTCTTTGTATGTATTTCCTTTGTTTCTGATTCCATTAGCATTGTATTTTCTTTAAATTGGATAGTTTAAAGGCCCAGAATTCATCTTAAGCAATTGAAACTGTGTTAAGTTTCTTCCTAACTAATTCAGAATTCATTTCATTAATGCTCTGATGAAGTTACTTGTTTTMTTCTTTATTCTTACACTCTGTAAATAACAATTTATAACTCATATTCATCACCTCATTTAGCCTTTATCCTCTAGAGAGTTCTACTGACTAGTCAATGTTTCTATTCATTTTCAAAAATTCGACTCCATAGCCCTGAGTGTTTCCTCCCCTTCCTTACCAACAGAATTACAAAAAYACCCCAAAACAAAAAAAAATCTAGTAATTGATTGTCAAAGAAATACCAAGTGACAGGAGAGATCCCTCTCTGAGTTGAGCAGGCTATTACCTAGCTCTAAAGCTGGTTTGTAGGTTACCTCTATCGTTTGTTTTATCAGTTGAACAAATTTATAGAGTGCTAATAGTTCGGTGTCATTGTCAGAAAACGAAGGTGAAATCTTCCCTAGGAGAAAAGACAAAGTTCAGATCTGAGTATTGATGGTGAAACGTATTCAGACATAGAAAGGTTGTAAATCATTCACCTAGTGACTCCATTTTCAAGAATCTAGAATTCAAAATTTTCATGGTGACTCCACTGTCCAAAGACTCAGTAGCCTGAATATTTTATTGGTGACTCCACTCAATCTTAAAATGTGATTCAGAGACTCCACTGGATGATGAGATCCCTTGACAAAGGTATGAAAGGACATCATAGGAGAAAACAAGTACCTAAAGTTGAGTTTTTTCCAAGACATAATATTTTTTGTTATTAATTACCTTTTGTCCTTTCGTGAACATGCTAAACAAATTTTTCTTTACCTACTGCATTCAAATGATGATCATTAGAATCTTGCAATTGCATATCCTACTCCTAAAGTTGTACATATATCTCCTCAGTTTATCACTAATTTTGATCAAAATATTCCATCTAATCCATGTGATGACCATATCCATGTTGATGAGCCTCATGAAACCAAGGTTGATGTCTCACATCTTGTACTTGATCCAACACCCTCCAAGACTTAGCATAGATACAGTCCTTTAAAATTACCTCACATCCTTCATGATTTTACTCCAAAGCACTATAAGTACCTACCTGTGTTTGATGGAGAACCTAATGCCATCACAACTGAAAAACACATCCAAGATTTTGAACATTTTATAGATTTGTTTGAGATTGATCATGATGATGTTTTTATGAGGTCCTTCTCTCAATCCTTGAAAGGGGATACCAAAAACTAGTTTAAACATTTGCATCCAGAGAAAATTATCTCATGGGAGGTGTTCGTGCTCTTTTCGTCAATGTGTGAGCAAAAAGTGAGCACTTACATGCCTAGTATGGCTCTTCTAGTCATGACAGCTGTAATGCAAAAGGTTAGAAAGAAAACAGTAAAGGTATTAACAAGAATTAAACAAGAACTAAATAACAACATGAGCATGAAAATAAAAACTAAAAACAAGTGACAATGGAACAAGTTCACCAATAGATAGGCTGATCTGATTAGTGAAATCCAGAGGTACACAAAGGGGAAAGGGGACTTGGGTCCCTTCCTTATCCAATGGAAGGCTCTTGAGGCCCTCAAATAGATGCTTTCCTTACAAATGAAAGGTGAAAATATGAGTGAAAGAACTCAACACTTCTCCACTCTAATGAGAGATGGAGAGCTTATGAAATGGTGTTGATAATGACTATTGCTAAAG
>JASDQU010501600.1:10682-28546 GCA_032191745.1 Picea mariana | reverse complement strand
CGTTTGGCAGGCGCGCGGGTTTTGCAACCCACAGCCGCGCATATGCGCCCTATGTACGAAGATATAGCGCGCATGCGCGCGTTTTCCATGGGCGCGATGCGCTTTTTAATTTTTTTAGCCAATTTTGTATAGTTTTGGCCCTTTTGTTGTGCTGTGGAGTTAACCTTTGTGCCATGAATGACTGTTTTTCTATGCTGATGATGTTGAGTTCTTGTCGCCCTGTGCGAACGAAATTTCAGTGATAACAGGAGGAATTGAAGAATGTATTTTTGAAGTTTTGGGGCAAGGTGAAATATTTAGATATACATATTACAGAGTTATATGCCTTGAAAAGGCAGAGCAATGAAACTATTTCTACATTCAGTAGAAGGTTTTCCAGTATTTATTACAATTTGCCCAAAGAAATTCAACCCACTGAAGTTGTTGCCTTGCTCCATTATGCAACAAATTTTCATCTAGATTTGTCTTTCCTCCTGATGGAAAGAAGACCTAAGTCCTTACAACAAATGTTTAATGATGTTCAGGAGATTCAACACAATATCCAAGCATTTAAACAGATTCAAAATGAGGATTTGGATGCTAAAGAACATGGTAGTGAATATGAACATAAAACAATTGATTTGAGTCTTGAGCGAAGAGTTAATAATATCATATGCCCTCTTGAAGTTTTAAATGCTAATGATTTTGCAAAGGATTATATTACACTTATTGAAAGAGAATATGCTAATGTAGCTTTTCATCCATCCCATGATAATCATGGGGCTGATTTTTTTATGTATTCATTTGTAGACAGTTAAGAAGATGAATTTGCAAATCAGCTTGTTGAAGAGCAGGTTGATGTTCCAAGATTTTCCTTGTTATATGACATTGCAGATGTTGTTGATTTGCCTATATATTATGAATATGATGATGATTGTGATTTTGACTTCCTAGAACAACCAATTGCATGTTCTCTATCATAAAATGTTCATTTTCAGCAGTGTAATCAGAGCAATCAGTCTACATATCACAGTTACAAAGAAGAAAGTATTGAATCAACTGCAGGAAATTATTTACCTTTATGTTTTTTTTCATTTAAATTGTTGAAAGAAAATTCTAAGATCATCACTGAAGAAAAGGAATGTATGTTGATTCCAAATTACACTAATTCACTGGAACAAATTGATAATAAATTGCAACGATATTCTCATGTGTTTGATGACCCTATTACTTGTTATGTAGAAGGTCTTGGCGGTTCAAAATTGCAGCCATTGGTCGAAGATGAATCTGAAAAATGAGTGTGTTTGGAAATCCAAAAAAAATTGAAAAATGTGCATATGACAGCAGTGAAGAAAATGAAGAAGGTTTTGAATTAGGTGAAAGAACCTTGCCATTGTGTTTTGCTTCTTTCAAATTGCTGAAGCAAAATGTTTATGATGTTTCAAATCAAAAATCCTCCAGGAATGATGTTGAATATAAAGAAAGAAGTGGACTTGAAAATGAAAACTATCTTCCATTATGTTTCTCTTCCTTTGAATTGTTGAAAGTAAATCATGAGATAACGGAGGAAGCAGGGAAGTCTGACTGCATTCACAGTGACACTGTTTTACATGAGCAAATTGTTATCAGTGAGGAAGACCAACAACCTTCTCATGCCTTTAATGATTGTATTGTTGATTACATGGAAGGTTATTTTAGTTCAGATTTGCAGTCTGTGCTCAAATACCAGCTTGGAAATAAATATGATGGTCAATAAACATTAGTGTTATATATGGATTGCTTTCCACTAGGGGTTTCATTTCAGCCAACACTGTCTTCTAATTCAGAAGATTTTTATTTCCAGCAATCTCAACAGATTTTTCAGCCTCTTGGTGGCAATCAACAGGTTAAATCACATGAAAACAAGAATGGAGTTGAAGGGTTGAAACATGATTGTTGTTTTGTGCATGTTTTATAGGATCCATTTGTAGTTTTGTTGGAGGTAGTAAACGGTCCTAATGTTTTTAATTTTTTGAGATTTGAATTTATAGGTAAATTCTTGAATGAATTATTAGTAAACAAGCTTTGGAGCAAGCATGCGCAAAGAAAACAAATAGTGGATAAAATGGTTGCATTGGCATTATGATTTCACTTGATTGGTAGTTCATTTCAGGAGTTATGGTAGGTAGGTGTGAATAATCTTGTTGGTCAAGCATTTTTCAGTTTGGATTTTTAGTAGTGTGTACAGTCAGATTTTAGTGGTGTATTAGATGTTCAGTCTTCAGTTGAGAGCAGTGTGCAGACTTTGGTATTCAGCAGACATTGGTGACAGGTTGGAGTAGGGTACACACACATGTTTTGGGAGCATCCCAATGGATCAGGCACCAGGTCAACACGTTCTTTGCTACCTCACTAGGAGGATAGCATCCCCATTAGAGCCAATGTTATCACATGCTAATTTGCATTAATTTTTCCAAAGAATCTCGTCCTTGTGCTATCTTTCCACTCATATTTTAAAACTTTTTCACCAACTCCGTCAATCTCCCATCACCTAAATCCTTCACCCGACTGATCATCCAAAATATTCATGTCCTCCATGAGTCAAAAATTGGCAAATATCCCAAACCTATATCTAGCCTTAATGCTTATTTAAATCCCTCGGTTCCATCACTTCATGCATTTTTACCCTTATTATCATATTCCTATTGAAAATTAAAAATATTCTTTTTATTAAACTTAAGCACTCTTATCCTATCCACAAAGTCATGTAATGAGCCGCATATGCCCAAAGTCCTTAGAAAAATGGAAAAAGGTTTATAATTATTAATATAAATATTTTTATATTAAAATATTTATATTAATATTTAACCCAATATTTAATTCATGACCTCACATCAAATTATGGGCACGAATCTCAAACTAAGCAGAAAATTCAAAGGGTGCATGGAGAGCGCACATACATTTCGGGAGATGGAGTGGTGTGGACTAAAACCACTCTCCACAAGCTCCAAAATTTCCTTAATTTAAATTTATATTATTCCCTATTCGCTGGAATAAATTAAAATTATTTTATGAATGTGTGTTCCCTAAGTCTGAATATGAATTTTTTATGATAAATATTTCCTCCCGATGGAAGAATTTCACAGAGGTGAAAATTAAATTTTACGGCAGAGAAATAAAGGTTTTTGAATGGGAAAATGTACGTGGACTAAAAATTTGGATAATTTTTTATCCAGAGTTTTTATAGAAGTAAAAGAAGAGGATTAAAAATATTTTACCGAAGATGGTAACCAAGACATGGTTTTCAAAACCATGGGAAACAAACCAGTAAATGGTTTCACGGTGAAATGGTAAATTGGGAAAAACAATACATGGTTTTCAAAACCACGGGAAGCAAGTAATAAATGGTTTTTCAAAACCATGGGCATGAATTAAAATATGGAAATTTAATTCTACAAGATAAAAAATATTTGGGAATTATTTTTATTCAAATATATTATTCCCAAATATTTAAGGAGAATATGGATAAATGAAATTAGGTTTGAAAGAGTACAAGTGACATTTAAAAGAGAATGTGGCAGAGGAAGGAGCTGAAGCGTCAGAGGAATCGACAGTTGAATCATGAAACATTTTTCTGCTAATCATTATAGTCGATTCTCATACCAAAACTGTCATTTGTAGTCATTGTACTCAGTTTTAGAAGTTGAAACGTTTTGGTTCAACTATTGTAATAGGTTTCTAACTAAAGGAACTCAAATTGTATAAGTATTAGAAGTTCCCAATGTATTAATGTTGGAAGAAGTGCAAGGGAATGCTTGAGTTGTTTGAACTTGAATGTAATTTTCTAAAGTTGAATAGAATATATATGCAGAAGTCTTTGAAGTCTCTATGAAAATATTATAATGGTGGTGATATGAGTTCTGTCTTCTCTCTTTGTATGTATTTCCTATGTTTCTAATTCCATTAGCACTTTCTTATGTTTAAATTGGATAGTTTAAAGGCCCAGAATTCATCTTATGATTCTCTTGGCTTAAGCAATTTAAACTGTGTTAATTTTCTTCCTAACTAATTCAGAATTCATTTCAGTAATTGTTTGATGCAGTTACTTTTTTTCCCCTTTCTTCTTACACTCTGTAAATAACAATTTATAACTCAGATTCATCGCCTCATTTAGCCTTTATCCTATGGAGAGTTCTACCGACCAATCAATGTTTCTATTCTTTTTCACAAATTCAACTCCATATCCTTGAGTGCTTCCTCCCCTTCCCTGCCAGCAAAATTACAAAAACCCCCCAAAACAAACAAAATCTAGCCATTGATTGTCAAAGAAATACCAAGTGATAGGAGAGATCCCTCTCTGAGATGAGAAGGCTAGTACCCAGCTCTAAAGTTGGTTTGTAGGTTACCTCTATCGTTTTTTTATCAGCCGAACAAATTTATAGAGTGCTAATAGATTGGACCACTCCTTGTCCAATCTGGTTAAAAAATCCATCTTGAAATAGCTGGCTCAACCCTTGCGAGTCTTCATCAAAATGTATATAAAACCTTGGCCTTCTAGGGCCCCTGTTCTAATTTCCTCTTCCTTTGTTACCCCGATCATGGATACCTCTGCTGAAAAATCTCATTATTGTATGCATTACTTATTAGCAACTAGTTTCTTCAACAAACCATACATGACATCTCTTTAAATATGAAACAAAGTTTGGCTCAACAACACATCAGACTCATGCAATCCAATCCATAAAAATCGTTCAATACTTGTCAATGAGCAAGGGGTGAATAAGGGTTATGGGATATGTGAGGGATTTTATTGAGCGAAAAGTGGTAAAATGAAGGGGAGTAGATCATGATTACTGATCAAAAATCATCAAACAATCAACTGTATTGTAAATCAAAACATATCACTGTAACTCATCCCGGTGCCATCCTTTAATTGTTATCATACAGAGTTTCATTTAACTATAATTTAATTTTAAGAATAGGGAGTGGATAGTGAATATGGGAAGGCGAGGGGACTTGTAATGTGCAAAAAAGTGAGACAATGATAGGGAAAAAGTGAATATTGTTCATAAAACAAATCAAGTAATCCATAAACATAGCTCTGTATTTAATACAAAACATACCAATACCAATTTAATAATTATTGTGTGTCAAAATTGTTCATTGTTCCACATTTAATTTCTTCAAAACTTCTCAATTAAAACAGTCTGTACTTATAATCAAATGAATTCCAATAGTCATGTTAAGAGAAATGTTTGGTTCTAATTTATTTCATTTCATTTAAAGAATCGAAAGAAACACACAACAATCATTGCTCCACCTCTATCCATAATACATCACTATAAAATATCAAACACTATCCATAAATTCGCAATCGCTCAAATAAAACATATGCACATGTCCCTTTTCCAAATTGAACAGACTTCTAAAACTTGCTCGATTTCATGCCTTCTTCATTATATCACCCAATAAAACTTTGCAATGAAACCATAATATAAAACCCCAGCTTCATCACTGATGATGAAATTATTTACAATATGCACAATACTTCCATAATAGATACACAATGAACATAACACAATAACACAACCATCAATTTCAGAACTTGCTATGATCCCGATCGGGACTAGTGAAACACACACAGTAGTCACCCACTTGTAATTAACACCATGTTGTAAGAACACAATGATCCAAAGCATAATGAAAAAGAGGAAGCCCTCTGACTGTATATTATTACTTATCCCTGATCAGAACATTCCAACCAATTCAATCAAACAAATTCAATATAAGTACTGAAAGAAACTGTCATAATCACTCAACCAATCTATAACAGTCAACAAGATGCCCAAAAAGAGTGAGAACAGTTGGGGATTATTAAAATCGGGCTCTATAACAATGAATACAAAGAATTAATCAAGAGTTCGCTCAGTCATCAAAATCACAGAGAGACTGGAGGTCCTCAAACATATCAACCAATAGGAAGAGACCCTTCGATACAAGCACAGTAAAACCATAGGGCTCCTTATAACTCTCAGTTTGTGCAATGGCACAATAGTTCAATGATGGGTAGTGTAGGAAAATGAGGCAGAGGAGAAGTGAATGTCCACTGAACAATGACAAGTACCCCAGAGCACACAGAGGTATAACCTCTATGCATTTCTCAAGAACTGAATCAATGGATAAAAATTCTAGTGGAAATGTTGGCCCAAGGCATAACTTATATCAGCAAGCAACCATATATCTTGGCATAATGGCCACCCTATAACCGACTTCTGAGATACGTTGATGCCAAGACCATAAAAATAACCCCACAAACATGTAATAAACCCACGACCATGACTCTGGAAAATACACAGTGAGCAAAAGGCAGTCCGAAAAAAAAACATAGAAACCACATATCAGCCTGAATACGACTGGACAGAATTACCCTCATAACTGTGAGGAAGCGACCAGCAAGGATAAATAGAGCGAAACCCTCCAAAAACACAAAGTGATAATACCCAAATCCACTCAAAAAACACAGAGAGCCATCATGATTTTCACCAACAACCAAACCAGATCTTGCAAAACCAATAACCACACAGTCATTCCAAAGAGAAAAACCTTGGATTTACACAGTTGCAAATCTCAGGAAGACACAAACCAAAGAATCACTGAGCCATTGTTTGTTCATACATAGAGCGCAATTCATGGATGGGTAAAAATAACCATACATATAATCGATAGCTTAAAAGGGGCAAGTTGGTCGAGTGTTTCCTTCCCAAGATTGAATTTCGGAGCTTAACCACCAGCAAAACGAAATGCAATAATAACCATTCTAGGGTGACATCCCGATGGGGGGAGTATGGAGTAGTGTGCATTTACTGGACATTGCTTCTACATATTAGCACTAGAAGTCACCTCCATAGACTCAAGATGATATCGTTTTAAGTCGGAAAACTAGACTGGTATGCACATGCAGGTGAGGTCTTAATTAACTTCAGTCAGTAAGTTCGAGTAAGGGTGAATAGAGGGAATACTTTGGTGAGGATAGTCTTCCAACAGCCTAAGGAGGAAAACATTCAAATATAAGATCCTCTTAGATTCAAAACTTTAGGAAATTGAAGAACTTAAATAACAACAATGCAATCAAACATACATTACAATACAGTCAAAACAATCCATGTGAATCCTTCAATCATGGACACTTCAGTATCAGAGGCAAATAATATGAAAAAGAAGCTGAATTTCATTAAACAAGAAGTCTCATATCAAAATACATAACCAGAGAACTAGATTTCTTTATCAAAAATTTTAAAATTCGGGAGTGTAGCTCAACCATCGACCTTAAAAAAATATCAAAACTTCCTATATATACTAAAAAATGTTGCAACTACTAGGAGCGTGATCAGGCCCCTGCATTCAAAGTTTCTAGTTGACGCCCACTCTATTAGACTGTGTAGACCTTCTCATGTCATATGCAATACAAGCACAGTTATGCATTTTACAAGAAAATCCATCCAGGAGGAAGCTTCAGGTGGACAGTCTGCCTTCATGGATGCTCTCTGTAACGCTTTCCATTTATGGGGTGAGATGAGGTCTCAATTATTTCCCCTATCTTCAATAACTTCCTTCATTGGGATTAGGACGAGGCATGACACCCATGAATGTTTCTAGGTGGTGCCCATGACTTCTTCAAGTCAATCTTGACACCTCAAGGCTCTACAAATCTTAATTTCAAATGGAATCTCCTTCATTGAAAATTGAAATTTATCACTTGCTTTATTTGAGTTCATATTAGAACGCTCTAGATGTTGCACTTTGCGCTCATGGTTGCAGCCTACGGCCCTTGACAACTTTATGTGATAAATTTTGACCAAGGGGTCAAAAACACACCCTTTGACTGGATTTTGAGGGTGCTTGAGTTGTTCAGACCTCAAACATTTTCATTCTTCTTGTGGAAATCATGGGCAGAATGACACATGATTTACACCACAATGCTCCTGAGGGTAAACCTTAATTACTTCTTGAGTCCTACGATGTATTCTACAAATTCATGTGTTAACATATAGGCTCCATGGGGGATAGAGACCTCCCCGTGAGGCTCTAAGAAATCCTTTTGCAGTTTCAGTGCCTTAGTGTTGGGTTGTGGAGTCACTTTATAAAAAAAAAAAAAAAAAACAAAAGAAAAATGATATTTACACTGACGTGGGAAGCCACTCATGGCTTAAGTTAAAAAATTCTTCATAAAATGCCCATTTACAAGGCTACCAAAAACTTCAGCATCCTCCAAATCCTGCAACTTGTAAGTGTTATTTGAAAAAACCTCAGAAAATTTGAAGGGGTCGATTCATAAGGCTTCAAATTTACCATTCTTGCCTTTATCTTGTTTAGGTGCATCCCACTTAAGTACTAGGTCTCCCAGATGGAAATTATTTTTGTTTACCTTTTTGTCAAAGGCCTTCTTGATCTTCTGTTGATGGTCATGTGCTTTGTCCAGTAGTTTCTCCCTAGTCTGCTGCACTTCTACCAGTTGTTGTATTCTTCTAATCATATCATCTGGTTCTCCCTGGTAATTTTGGAAGAATTTTTCCATAGGAAAGGCGAGATGAGAAGGAAAAATGGCCTCAACTCCATACACAACATGGAAAGGACAGACACCAAGATATCTCTTTGTTGTCACTCGGTCAACCCATAGAGAAAATTTAATCTTTGAATCCCATGCTTTCTTATTGTCCTCTAACAGTCTTTTGATTATCTTAATAAGGCTCTTGTTAGAGGACTCTACTAGTCCATTCCCTTGGGGGTAGTAAGGAGTAGAGTGAATCAATGTGATTCCAAACTGTTCACAAAACTTAATTAATGGTTCAGCCTTGAAAGCTGCAGCATTATCCGTGAAAATTATGTTTGGAAAACCAAATCTTGTCATAATATCCTTAAGAAAACTGATGATTACTTTGTGGGAAGCATTTCTTGTGGGGATGGAATCTATCCACTCGGTAAAGTAGTCTGTGGCAATCAAGATCTAGCTATGCTGACCACTTGAAGCAGGATGAATTTCCCCAATAAAATCTAGGCCCCACTACTGAAAGGGCCCTGAAGCTACCATGGGTTGTAGTGGCAGAGACTTGATTTGTTGCTTTCCAGAGAATTTTTTACACTTAACACGAGCTCTGATCTTTTCACAAACATCAGTAAAGAGACTAGGCCAAAAATACCCAGGCCTGAGAATTTTATAGGCTGTGGTTCTCCAGAAGTGATGCCCCCCACATAAACTATCATGAAAATCATATTTAATCTGTTGGTCTTCCTGTGGGTCTAGATATCTCAACAACATTCCTAAAGGGTCTTTCCAATATAATACTTGATCAATCATATAATATTTAATTGATTTGAGCTTCAAATCTCTTACCTTTCTCTTTTCCATGCCATCAGGAGGATGCAACCTCTGTAGGAAAAATATAATGTATTTATACCAAATGCATCCTTCCAATAGGGGTGTTGTAGTGTCCCTTTTTCACTACCAAGGCTTTCAAACCTCTCTTAACCAAACTGTACTCGGACTTTTACATAACTCATACTGAAATTATATAACCACATGCATTCAAGCAAAATAATACATTTAACTCAGAGTAAAACATATGAATTACTGCTATATTCAACAAGCATTTAGCCTTATCATATTAATTCATATACACAGCAGAAAACATGATACATAAACAGCTTAGTCATGTAGAACATGATCAAAGAATAATTCAGATACTTATCTTTATCAATGGTGGAATCCACCAACCAAATGCAGGCCTTCCACAAACCTCCCAGTCGTAGATCGCACTGCTCCTCAACTCAACAATGGGTCACCTCCGAGCTAGGACTAAGCTCCACCCCAGGGCAAGGAATCTAGACTAAGGCTAAGGTTACAGGGAATTTAGTCACACACAACCACCAGGAAGAATGCTCTCCTAGGAATCTCCCACGCTCACTGCTCACAGACCCTCATTCCCCACATGCCTGTTCCACCCCAAGAGAGTGCACCTTCTCTGTCACCTGGACAGTCCTTCGGCTACCAGTCTCCCTTACCTTGGGTTGCAGGAATAGACCGAAACGAAAGTCTCCGGGCTCTAAGGCAGCTACAAGATTCCTTCCATATTTCCTTCTTCTGCGCACTCTCTCACCTGGAGGGAGTCGCTCACAGTCCAACAAGCCTCACGTAGTCCAGTACTACATGGTCACAACATCCCACGGGAAACAGACAAGCTATCCATAAGGTTTAACATTGGCGGATGGTCTCACAGGTTGGATCCACACATAGGCTTGGCACTCAGACAGAGGATGTTTTGGCCTTTCAGAATTCAACACACACACAGGCTATCCCCAAAATCAACACAGACTATTTAATTTCCCATTCCAGAACAAAGGAATGCACCAGTTTCCTCGGAGCCAGATACAGGCTTCCTCGAACTGGTTCGGCGATGGCAACTGGGTCTCACAGTCACAGCTTCGGGATAGAGAGGTACGGATTATTCAGAACAATCACAGGCTTTCCAGCTCTCAGGGATGCACGAGGTATTCTTTGTAGAGGTCGGGTTAATCATACTGCTCAGATCCTGTACCCGCTCAGGCAGTCGGCTGGAATGGAGAAGGATTCCCCTCCACGGTTCATCTCGGCTATTATATTTGCATGCACCAGGGTTGACACTTGTCACCCCTGGAACTGCATGCATTCCACCAGCATGCGTTCCTCCCACCATTTGGGAATTCACATGTCCTTCCAAAAGGACTTAGGATAAAGACATAAAATGCACAAATCTTTTGGAATAATAATAAAATATTATCCTCAGGCTTAAGCCCCCTAGGCTTAGCCCCTAGGCTCAATACTTAGCCCCTCTCCCACCTTCCAGCCCCTAATTCCTTGCCCACTCTGTGGATGCTCAGTCCCCCTTCACTCATTCATCGTGGTCGGTCTGCATTGGTGGTGTTTATATTTTATTAAATATTATGTATACATACAAGTACAAAAACAGGCTCCTGGCCTTCAAACACTTAGGCTTCCTGGCCTAACAACCACATAAGCTTTCCAGTTTATACAGAACTTGGCTCACCAGCCTATAGAACACATTTACAATTCATTGCATATATCATGATCTATAACGGGGCTCGGCGTTGGGAACACTACAATCCCCCTCCCTTATTTTTGCACTATCCTCAGTGCAAGTTACATTTCCTCTGTGTGTCCTTCAAAATTTTCAAAAAGATGCGGGTACTCTACCCGCATAACTTCGTCATGCTCCCATGTCGCGTCCTCGGGACTCTACCAGGTCCACTGGACCTTTACAAGCCCTATAGCTCGATTCCGGAGCTGCTTGCTTTTCCTGTCCAATGTGCACACAGGATGCACTTGCAGGACACCTTCTGGATCCACCTGAATCACAGTCCAATCGATAACATGATTAGCATCAGGTACATATTTCTTAAGAAGTGAAACATGAAGCACATTATGTACAGTCATAGATGCAGGTAATTCAATCATGTATGCAACTGGCCCAATCCTTTCTAGGATCTCAAATGGCCCACAAAATCTTGCTGCCAACTTGGCACAACTTCCCAGCTTCAGGGAACTTCTGTTAGTTCTCACTTTCAGGAAAACATGGTCACCCACTTTAAATTCTCTATGGGTTCTGTTACTATCAGCGTAACTTTTTTTCCTATCCTGGGCAACTTTCAGATTCTGTTTGATTTTTATCATTTGATCTTCCATCTCTTTGAGTAGTTCAGGTCCAACTACTATTCTGTCAGTTGGATTATCCCAACTCACTGGAGTGTTGCACTTTCTTCCATAAAGCGCTTTGAATGGGCTCATCTTTAGAGATGTATGATACCCATTATTGTAGGTGAATTCTACCAAATGCAATTAGTCTTCCCACCTTGATGGTTTATCCATCACATACATTCTCAGCATGTCTTCTATTACTCGGTTTACTCTCTCTGTCTATCCATCAGACTTGGGATGATATGCTGTACTAAAGTTCAGATTTGTTCTGAATCTTTTGAACAGTCCTTTCCAGAAATTCGAAGTGAATTTCGGGTCCCTATCAGACACAATTGTCTTAGGAATTCCATGCAAGCGTGCAACTTCTTTTAAAAAGATATCAGCAACATCTGCTGCTCTGTGGGTGGTTTTCAGTGGAATAAAATGGGCAGCTTTAGTAATCTTGTCCACCACCACCATGATTGAATCATGCTGCTTGTTTGTTCTGGGCAGTCCTGTGATAAAATCCATTGTTACCACGTCCCATTTCCCCTTAGGAATAGGTAAAGGCTGCAACAACCCTGCTGGGTGTCTATGCTCAACCTTGACCTTCTGGAATTCCATACATCTGGTGATGTATTCAACAATTTCCTCCTTCATACCTAGCAAAAAATAATGGCTTTTGACTGCTGCCAGCGTCTTCTGATATCCAGGATGTCCAGCATACACCATGTTATGCATCTCCTTTAGAATTTCCAGCTTCAACTCTTGGTCATTGGGTACATACGCTCTGTTTTTATACCGAAGTAAACTATCAGTTCCCAAGGTGTAACTTTCCTTGGTTTGTGGTTTCTCATGCTGTTGTAGCTTTGCTACAAGTCTTTTGTACTGCAAATCAACAGTTGCAGCTTCTAAAATTCTGTCTTTCATCTCAGTCTGGTACATGCTAATGGCTGTAGCATGTAATTCGTGCACTTTTCTGTTGAGTGCATCAGCCACCTTATTTTCTTTTCCTTTGATATGCTTGATATCCAAGTCATATTCGCACAGAAACTCTAGCCATCTAATTTGCCTGGCATTTAAGGTCAGTTGATCAAATAAATACTTCAAACCGTTATGGTCTGTTCTCAACTTGAATTTCTTGCCCATGAGGTAATGTCTCCATTTCCTCAAGGCGTGGACGATTGCTGCCAGCTCTAAATCATGAGTGGCATAATTCTTCTCATGCTCCTTCAACTTTCGGGATTCATAGCAAACTACAAATCCTTCTTGGCTGAGAACTCCTCCCAGCCCCTCCTTACACGCATCTGTGCACACTACATAATCCTTGTCTTGATCTGCAATATTCAGGATTGGAGCACTAGTGAGCAGTTGCTTCAGTTGCTGGAAGCTGCTCTCACATTCATCACTCCACTGGAACTTCTTCTCCTTCCTTTGCAAGGAAGTGATAGCACGAGATATCCTTGAAAAACTGGCTATGAACCTCCTATAATAACCTTCCAGACCCATAAAGGATCTAACTTCTGTCACATTTCTTGGTGCTGGCCACTCTTGAATGGCCCATACCTTCTCAGGATCCACAGCGATCCCCTCTTCAGAAATAATGTGTCCCAGATAATGGATCTGCTTTTGGTAAAATGAGCACTTGCTCAGTTTTGCGTAAAGTTGGTGTTCTCTCAACACCTGCAGCACCATTGTCAGGTGTTGTTCATGTTCTTCCTCTGTCTTGGAATATACCAAGATATCGTCCAAGAAGACTATGACAAACTTATCCAGATAATTTCTGAATACTCCATTCATTAAGCAAATAAAGACAGCATGCGTTTTGGACAATCCAAACGGCACCACTGTAAACTCATAATGACCGTACCTTGTTCTGAAGGTGGTCTTGCTGATGTCTTCATATTTTATCCTCACTTGATGATATCTAGATTGGAGATCTATTTTCGAATATATTTTCGCATCTTTCAACTGATCGAAAAGATCATCAATCCTTGGCAGAGGATACTTGTTCTTGACAGTGACCTTATTCAACTGCCAAAAGTCAATGCATAGCCTCAATGTCCCATCTTTCTTCTTCACGAATAGGACTGGGGATCCCCAAGGTGACACGCTGGGATGAATGTAGCCTTTCTTTAATATCTCTTCGAGCTGCAGTTGCAACTCTTTCAGCTTTGGTATGCTCATTCTATAAGGAGCTTTCGAAACTGGAACTTCTCCAGGCATTAGATTTATAGAAAAATCAATGTCCCTCTTCGGAGGTAGTCCAGGTGCCTCCCGAAACACGTCCTCAAACTCTTTGAGTACCCTGTGGTCTTCCAGATTCAAGACCACATTTTGGAATACTTCTTCCACCCAGGATACAAATAATTGACAGCCTTTCCGGTAACATTTCTTCAGTTGCATGGCTGATATTTCTCTAACAGCCACGGCTCTAGGAATTCCTTGGACTGTTAACTGATTTCCCTCTTCGTCCAGACATGTGAATATCTTGTTACGACAATCCAAAAGGGCATGGTGTTGGTCCAACCAGTCCATCCCAATTAAGAAATCATATCAGCCTAAAGGTAGAATGTTCAATTCAGCCTTAGTGCTCATTCCTTTCATGTCCACCGAACAGGACTTAACCAGTTCAATGACCTTCCTCTTGGTCCCTGTGGCTAACTGCACTAACCAAGACTTCTCATGTTTTCTCTTCGTTAGATGCAAACTTTCCACCACTCTAGGATCTACATAACTATGGATAGCCCCTGAATCAATTAAAATAACAAGTGGTCGGTTGTTGATCTTACCTTCCACTTCAATCATGTGCGATTGAAATTCCGCTTGCTTATTGTCCAGGGCTGCGTAGATCCTCGAGATTTTGCTGCCCATATCCTCCACTGTTTCAGCTTGCTAAATAGTATGGACAGTTCTTTCTTTGTCTTTTATGTTGGGGCAGTCTCTGTACCTATGATTCCCTTTACAGCCCCAACACTCCATGGGTGGAGGCCTTGTCATCTGTTCACTCCCTTCAACTTTCCTGGGCTCTTTAAAAGATGACTGTCCCCAAGGACTGTTTCTGAAAAAGGAGGGCTTGCTTTCCTTCTGCCTCTGTTCTTTCTTAAACCTCTTCTTGTCATCCCAAGCCTTTTGAAAGGTAGGCTTTTCTCTCTGCTGTTCGTATAGCCATTTGTCCCTTCTTATGGTTTCTTCCATGGTCTTAGGATCATCATATTGAATCTTGTCACCAATGGAAGGTGGCAGTCCACTTAGATACCTCTGAATTTTAACAGCCTCTTCTTTGATGAAAGGAACATACTTCAATAGCTCCAGAAAACTTCGTTCATACTCATCAATGGTCATACTGCCCAACTTGAGTTTGAAGAACTCCTTCATCTTTCTGTCATAGTATCTTTTAGTCAGGTATTTCTTCTCGAAATACCTCTTAAACTCCTTCCACATGACCTCTTTCTCTCTGATGTGCTGCACTTGCACAAACTGATCCCACCACATGGACACTTTTCCTTTTAGCTGGTACATTGCAATTCTACCTTCTGCATGGGTAGAATAATTCTGCAGTTGGAAGTATTTCTTCATACCCAGCAACCATGTCTCAACATCTTCCTCCTTTTTATGTTCTCCATCGAATGTTGGAGGCTTAATCTTGTTCACCTCACCCTTTAATTCCTCCCTTCCAGATTTTCGATGTTTTCTGGTAGGGGATAGGCTCGAACTGTTGTGTGTCTCCCTGTCCAAATGTTTTTGGGAGCGACTGTGATTTTGGCTACCACTCCTCGATCTCCTTCTCCCTTCAAGGGTTTTGAAACTTCTTGATCTTCTTGTGTCACTCCCCTTTTCCAATTTCTTTTCTATTCTTTCTAGGCTCTTCAACATTTTTAAATTGAATTCACCCTACCAATCCTGGATTTTCGTGAGCTTTCAGCTATCAGCTAGGCGAGCCTGGGCATCTTTCTACAATCTTTCGATGAGTTGCATCATATGTACTTCCTTATCCATATCTTTTCCATGCCCATTGAAGTTCGATCCTTCGACTCCTAAGTTAACATCCTTTCCTTCCCGTTCATCTTCCATTTCAGGGGTAATCTGCACTCTTCCCCACTCCATACTCGGCGTTGATTAACTGGATTTCTGGCCTTCATTGAACTCTGCACACGCACTGTGCAATTGAATTTGAAATTTGTCAGGCCATTAAACTTCATGAACAATCCACAACATATATAACTAATACGAACAAGAACGAAAGACATTTCAACTTCACAAAGTTTTTCTGAGTTGTCTGGCTCTGCAATTTCTAGGACTTCGGAACTTTGGAATCTTGGTCCACGAAGATTCGACGGTTAAATATACGAAATCCAAGTCACCTTTTTCACAACTCGCGATCTTGCGAGTTCGTGAGTCGAAAACCTTCGACTCATTTCCTCTAACTGTCGGTACCCGAGATGCGACAAGGGTATGGCTCTTTTCTTTGTTAGTGCCCTCTCCACATGTAACCGTAGGCTAGGATTAAATGTCAGCACCTCTCGCAACTCGCACCTTCGTGAGTGTGTGAGTCGAAATCTTGTGCCTCCTGTTGTGATCTTTCGAGACGCGATAGGTCAACACTGAGCTGACTCCTCCCTCGACAGACTTCCGCTACTCGAAACCTTGCAACCTCGCAACCTCATCGGTTGAACCATCGAGCTTTCACCCTCCTATTCCGTGAACCCCCAAGATGCGAGAATTCAACGGAGTGTCGACTCCTATCTCCTAGCAACGCGTGTCCACCCGTCGACCACGTGGGTCCCACCTTATGCTCTGCCACATGACCACACAAACCTCATCTCTCGGCACTTCGCGACTCACGAATTCTAATGCCAATACTTCGGGACTTCTCGCGGCGAGATCCCAAGGCTTAGTGCCACCTGTATTCCACTCACTGGCCTCGCTATGGCCCACATTGTCCTCCAACTGTCGGGGTATCGCTTCTCACAATCTCGTGACCGTCGTGGCCAAATTCTCGAGCCTTTTCTCATGAGGCTTCGATACATGATCCCACGTGCGGATCCAACGGTCCTCCAGTGATCCGGATCCAACGAATATTTTCCTTCTCGCTTCTCACTACTTCGTGACTTCACGAGTTTCAATGTCAAGCTCCCATGCATTTATCTCGCGAATCCACGAAATCATGAATTACTTTATCCTCCGGGCCCACAGAACAGCTGTCGCCCTTCACCACCGTAGCAGGTGGTACGTTCATGAGGTTCCATGTCGCTTTCAATGATTTCATTGGGTCCCACCTCTCTCGCTTATTCGGAGCTTTCACCCCCAAATATTAAGGTTTAACCTTCGGGCATCTCCTGACAGATCCAACAGCTATCGAGTTTTTCTGACTGAGATCTGACAGCTCAGACCGTTCCTAACAAAATCAGGATTTTGCGTATCGCGATTTTCCAATCCCCTGTGCAATATCCAAAGGCTTTAAAACTTGTGCACATTTTTCCAGATCCGACGGTCACTAGGGCTCGCCTTCCCTCCTGAACGGATCCTAAGGTTCTAACACAATTGGTGTAGAGACCTGTCTCCTCATGGCTATAGGCCACATCGGCTGCAGTTTCACTGCACCGCTAAACTTCCTGAGTTCTTAATAAAAACTCATCAAGTGTTTCCTTGACGCTTCGGAGCAAACCAGGGTCCGAAATTGGTCCTCTCGACTCAATTTCCCCTCGCATTCTCAGTCCAAAGACCGCTCCACTGGCCCATCTAGGCTCAGTGTCAAAACCTTCGCTCTGATACCATTTGTAGTGTCCCTTTTTCACTACCAAGGCTTTCAAACCTCTCTTAACCAAACTGTACTCGGAATTTTACATAACTCATACTGAAATTATATAACCACATGTATTCAAGCAAAATAATACATTTAACTCAGAGTAAAACATATGAATTACTGCTATATTCAACAAGCATTTAGCCTTATCATATTAATTCATATACACAGCAAAAAACATGATACATAAACAGCTTAGTCATGCAGAACATGATCAAAGCATAATTCAGATACTTATCTTTATCAATGGTGGAATCCACCAACCAAATGCAGGCCTTCCACGAACCTCCCAGCCGTAGACCGCACTGCTCCTCAACTCAACAGTGGGTCACCCCCGAGCTGGGACTGAGCTCCACCCCAGGGCAAGGAATC
>JASDQU010501599.1:53225-71000 GCA_032191745.1 Picea mariana | reverse complement strand
CACTTGTCCTGGATGCAAATCTTTCCAAGCCCATGCCTTTATTCTTTCTTTTTATTCTTTTATTTTTATATTGCTTTTTTCTTCAAGAGGCTAATCAGGGGACATTGCCCTGGCGTGGTGACCAGTGGTGACAACGTTACCCACAAGTACTTTCACAGAAGTGAGAAGGCTGGCTCGTGATGAGACACCCTTTCCCTTGGCCATGCAACCAAGAGTCACTACCCTGGCGTGGTAACCAGCTGGTGGTAATGTCATACTGCTAGGTACCCATGGACCTAATAGGCTGGCTCGTGATGAGACCCCCTATCCTCTGATCAGGTCTTGTCTTATTATTTTTACGGGTCCCTCTTGTTTCTTGCTGAGAACCCTTTTATTGCTTTCTTGGGGATCCCTGGGCAAAGCATCTCGAGGTTTTATTCTTAGGCTTTTATTTTTTACCAGCTTGCTTTTACCTTCTGGGCCTTTAGCCCCTTCTTCCCACGAGATAAGGTGCAATCTTGAAAATAGGTCAACCCAGTGCCCGGACAAGTGGAAAGGGATAGGTGAGTGGGAAGCAAGATGAAAAAGTGGTGCTATGAAGGGAACGAACGATGGCTTTTCAGAAATCCCCCCCCAGTAGCAAACCAAAACCTAAGGACACAGGCTTACTAGGGCATCTTGTCAATCCCCCCAGACATGGTCAAGTGGGGAAGTGTAAGATCCAAGCATTTGTTAGAAACAAAAGGAATCAAATGCACATATTCAAGGGTTTTGATGATCAAAATGACACATACCATGATACTCGAACTAATTACCTCATGGAGCAAGAACCATCTCTGACACAAGACCAAGCCGATGGTGATGGATGCTGCTGCTGCTGACAAGATATAGGTGCTGAAAGGAAGAAAAGGTGGGCCCTCCAGGGCCATGCTAAAGTCGATCCGACTCTCGTTACTCCATGTCTAGGACCTGTGGGCCTCGAGACATGATCTCCTAGTTATCCCTAAAAGTTGGGGATAACAAGGCCAAGATGTAAGGTCCTACCCTGGTACTTGCTGAGTGGGTTTGTGTAGAGTGAGTGTAGTCCTTCATGTTACAACGTGTGATCCACTACAAGCAAATGGTCTTGTAGGCCATTGCTCAAGCTAAGTTTGATGCCCATCCATTGCACCTCGAAAGCATCTTTATACTTGTCTTCTTCCTTCACATGATATGCTCCCTAGGTGATTTTGTGGTTGGGCGTGGGAAATGTCCTTACTTGGTCCTTTGCTTTGTGGTGAAGATTGCCTCCATTGGCCCCTCAAGGCAGAGACATCACTGGTTCTTTAAAACTTATTTGCTTCTTTAGTTGGTTGGCACCTCTATTGAGTGCCTCCTTACTTTTGTCTATTCTTTGGACACCCCTAGCCACCTCCTTCCCTCAAACATGCGATCAATAGGGAAGTCAGTGAAGACATTTATCGATAGTGTATCTAGGTCACTTGGATCTCCCCTCCCTAGGCTCTTGGCCCAAAGATGGCTACTTGGAGCACTTTTTGTAGATGATGGACGAGATTATAGTCCACCCGAGCACAGTTAACACCATTGACCATTTGGCCTCATGTTATGGCTAATCATGTTCAGGTCTAATTTAATCATTGTGTCCCATGAAAAGAGAGGATATGTTAGTTGTGCCATATGTGGGAGATGGAGTCTGAGGAGCATTTCATTTTTAGGTGCCCTATTTATCATGAGATCCATGGGAGATTTCATTGTTTGTTCTGTGACTCTAGGGGTTCCTTGCCACCTTTTGATATCATGATCAAAAGTACTTGGCTCTCTTCATGCATGAGGTGGTTACTTACAAGTGACGRACTTTACAKGATTCTTCTAGATCCCCCAATTGGGTTTATTACATCCTTCTTTCAACCTACTTCAATGTTTGGAGATATTGAGTGCCATAGAATCCCCCTTAGAGTTGGGCATAGCTTGTACTAGATCAATGAGATTATGTATAGCCTCATGTTCAGAATCTTGAACAACCCATCTCCATGAGGAYACGAAGGTGTACCCATTTTCAGCGTGGGCCTGCTTACCAGTGCACTTCAAGCATTGAAACTTATATTACTAGATTCTTCCCATTGGCCTCAAATATTAGAAGAGTTTCTACTGGTAGTTTTCAAGCTCCTCCTAGTGTCACCCAACCAAGCCCTCTATGCCTAGGTTCTCCCTAGATGACATTATCAGGTAGTGTATTCATGCCTTCTTAGTGATTGATGTAGCCACGAATGTTTCTTCTTCTCTCCACTCTACTTTTACATGTTTACTTAATACTATATAGTGGCCCTCATTTTACTTTCATTTTACTTTATTGTTTTTTTTAGTCACTTATATCTTTTATCCTCTTTCTTTTAGGAATAGTCTTTTGCAGTCCCAAATTTTGTTATATGTGCTTGTATTTTCTAGTCTTATTGACGTACTCTTTTTTCTATCTGTGGACATTGATAAATTATCTTATCATATTTTATATTTTTGCTTATAGGTTCCTTCAACTATGTTGTTGGTTTGCTTGCTTTGATTTGCCTCTAGTTTTCACGCCATCAATTTGCTCTGTTGCTATTAACTTTGATTCTTCAAAGTTTCTTGGTACCACTTAGGCTGCGTAGTGTGTTCCAAAACTTTAATATTTGGGTGCATGATAGTAGATTCAATTTTAAAAGTTGCTATTTCTTACCCCTTATTTTGTATGAGGCCTACTATAACACCTCGTTTTCCCCAATATGTAAATATATGTCTAAATGTCGCCATGAGTCGTGGCTAGTATGTTTAACGTTTTGGACCTTGATGAACAATAAACCTTCCCCTCAGAGCCTTAGTATGCTCTGCCCCCTTGCGAGCTTTGCTTGATCTTGGGTGCCATCAGAAACAAAACTGGTCAGTGTGGATTAGTTTAACTAGGACAATCCTTTCCCAATTATTGCTCAAAGGGAATCATACTCGTGGTATGGCATGTAAGTTTAGGGGGAAACTTTGAGATCTTAGGTTCTCTCCCCGTTGGAAGTCCCGTAGTCTTGTGGGTACCCTTTAAGGGATAGCTGTTAAAGGGCCAAATCTTAGATTAGATTTTACTTTTGTTTCACACTTACAATCTTGCATGCACAAAGTGGACTTGCAACATCAAGCCACTTCATGAAATTAACCCACTAATTCAAGCAATCACCCATAATAATAAAATTTGTCAAGAACACTCGCAATACATTTGGCACTGGTCTACATATTTCCATTTTGCTTATCATCAATATTTCTCATTTACTTTCAAGTATTATCAATTGGTTATTATCTTTTCCTTGAAGTATTTCAGTTACTTGATATTGTTGATATAAGCAATTATATTATTGTCATATGCTGCTAGAATAAATTTCTCTTTCTTTTGATGTCATATTAACTCTTGGAATAATATTGTTTATTATTTGTACTTAGATCTAATTAGCCTTAGATTATTTTTTAAGGACTACCCTCGTTGGCTTCACTAGGAGTTAGCCTAGACGGAGGAGTTGAGTGTCAAGTGACAGTTACCCGACTCGAGACTTGCCCCCAAGGCCACACCCAGTGGATTGAAGATTTCTTCCATGTTACCCAAGGTGTGGATTAGGCGGCAACAAACCCAATGTTATGAACCGGATGGTTCATAAATCCATATTTCATGCACAAAGTGCAGAATGAAGGCCTACAAAGCACAGAAAGATATATATGAACTACATATTTGATAGTGAATTGATTGATGATTGATACAATTACAATGGAGTGTGTACTGTGCCTTTTGGTAAAAAGGTAACTTATAATAATTAGGGTATCGGGTGCATGGGTTTTGGGAGTGCTCGTGCTCTAGAACTGCACTCCCAAGTGATTCCAATACAAGAGTATGGGATTGGCATTTAATCAAGAGCACCAATCCCTCTATGTACTCTTCACTTGAGCCAAAACCACTAATTTGGCATGTTAACGTTTCTGCCTCATTTGAACACATGGTTAGCCAATTTGATCAAAATTGGAGGTTGTTTACTTGAGAAACAACTGGGTAGATGGACTTGTATGATTGTATCCACTATAGTAGCACCAAGCTCTAGTATTGATGTCCTTGGAGGATCAAGACAGAGGCTAAAGGAGGAGATAGATGGTGTTATTAATGATGAGGATCCCAATATAGGGGATGATTTTGATGATGTGTAGTTGTTTGTGGTAGCATGATGTTTTTGGACTTTGGAGGCCATTTAGAGCCTTAATGCTGTTGTATTTTGTTTCAAATATCTATCACACTTAGTGCCATTTTGCTAAATTCACCCTTAGATGCTATATACATGAGCAAAAAATTGCCATTTAGAGCCTTAATGCTAATGTATTTTATTTCTAATATGCATCACACTTGGTGGCATTTTGCTAAATTCACCCTTAGATGCTATATACATTAGCAAAAATTTCATATTTGGTGTCAAATGGTTTGGATTTACATTGATGTGTGTGTGTATTAAAATTTACATGGTGGAAGGTGGAGACCAAGAGGCTTGTTATGGAGGAGACACCTAAATGGTTACATGAGGAGTAGGGGTAGGGGGAAGGAGGAGATTGAGTGTGAGGACATTGATGTGCTAGGCTCAACACCACTTTCTACATAGAGTGAGACACCCACCAATGGTCATGCGTCTCCAACCATAGGGCTTCTTCTATGAGAGGATGAGCCATTCCTTTACTCATAAAAGGGGTATATGGAATCAGTAGCTAGCTTCTAGGTTAATCATTGAAGATGACTCTTGATGATGTGTTACATTTATTATATATATGATGTAATTTTGTATTTATTAGTCTTGAATGGACAACTATCAGGGTTCGGTATTGAGAGTTGGTTTTTGAACTTCTATTTATCATTTGGCATCCACTACATCATATATATTGGTGTTTTATCCATATTTATGTGCCAATGTGCTTATTTGATGTTGTTGTTGGTTTTTATTTAATTTTTTTTGAAAAAAATGGATTTATTTTGTATTTTTCAATGCTTTCCGTGGTTTGCTGTTTTTTACCTTTTCTTTTTGCCAATGTTGCCAATAAGTTATAGTCTGGACCCTTGGTTATTTTTTGCTGATGCCGATGTTTTCAACAATGGTATTAACTATTTTCCATCAAAATGTGAGCATGAGTTCTAAATTGACGTAGGCTGCACAAACATGTCTGACTAGTTTATATATGTAGGAGATAAGTGTCTGGTTTAAGTTGTAATTGATGGGGTGAAAAAAGAAAATATAAAAAGTAGATCTCATGTTGATTGTTGGATTTGGCCTGGGATATCTTGCCTTTCCACCATATTCTGCTTTACAATTGAAGAATCACAAAGACAGAAATGAAACAACAACCTGTTTTCTGAAATTTCGTGAATTATTATTCTTTCCTTTCTATATTCTTCACTTATTATTGGAAAATGATTATTTCTTTATAATAGTGTGCCTTTCTGTATTGTGTGTGTTTTATTATCAGTAATTATGGACAACAGGATGAATGGAAGAGATTTTGCAGAAGAGGAGATTGTACAAGTTAGTCCATTCCTCTCATTCACTTTCTATAATAATTTATGGATTTTTATGCAGTTTCATACTAAAGGTATTGGAAATAATCTCTCTAGGAGTGTACATCATATTCTGTATTTTGAAAGGATAATTGGATGTCAATATGTTAAGAAAGTGGCAAACTTCCGGTGCAGGCGAGCAGTAAGTCTTTGTTGAGTCCAAATCTCCATTTTTATACTTTATATTGACAAAAGGGTTTTGATTTATTGTTTGTTAGATAAAACCATTTGCAAACACAACTGAATAGCTGACTATACCTGGATATGGTAAACTAGGGTTTCGATGAGCTGGAGGGCCTTACTTACCACAGTTCCTCTCTCTCTCTCTCTCATTTTATACCAAAGCATCCCCATATTGTCATTGCTATGCTTTTATGTTGCCTTTAGAGAGAGCATGTTTATGCAACATGCTTTCAACCATCATGGATGTTCTGGGCTCTAAATAATGTTGTTTGTGTTAGTTGTTATAATTGACAGAATTCCTTTTTAGGTGCATAAAGAGTGAAACACACACCCATTTTCTTTGAATCCCTCAAGGTTTCTGTGTATGCATGTTGTCTTAGGATTAACTTTTTTTATTTTCGTTTCAGTGGGTTTCTGGGGCTATGGACATGTTTTTTCATGCCACCTATATCATAAGTACTGCTGATAGATATTAAATTTTTCATCCATGTTGTGTTGAATTTCATCTCTATATCATTCAATAATGATCAATAACTTTAATTCCATGAAAATGGCAAGCAGCTTCGTAGAATATGCAAGACCTCAGGCGCAATGGTGTTGTTTCAAACAGTCAATGTCCGGGATTCATTCTATCGTGCTGCTGTTAACTTTGTCCTGGATACTTGTAGCAGGTTAGATCTATTTGTCTTCAGTGCAAGTAAACAATACCATTGAAAAATGTTCCCAGAGAAAATGAGGATTGTATCTAAATTTTTAATTCTTGTTGTTCTTAATCATTAGCACTTTGACTGTTCAGATTTTAAATATTCATTGGGAATATGCATAATGGTACAGTTTGACAAGTAGTTCCTCATTCGTTGGAATTGGTGGTGAGGAGGCAACTCGGTTTGTAGCTGGTCTTGCAGGGAACACAGGAATTGAAGCAGATCGTGCTGCCATAATGGTTAATGCTGCCATAGCAGCACGAACGCGTTCCACGTTTTTGCAGGCATGGGTGAGGGTCTTGTATTTATTTATCAATATTTCTTTTCATAGATTGAATGCTGAAGGATTAATTTTGAAGTTACTAAGAAATTCTAGTTAGTCAATTGGCTGATTCTAACTTCTGCTACTCTTGGGCCTTGACAGCCATTTTATCTACCTTCATTTCAGCTTTATCCTATGGGGAGAATGACACAATAAAAAAGGATTATCTTTCTTTAAATCAATTTTGCTGTATTTTGAAAATGTCAACTCTAAATTCTTACATTGATATGAACTTCAACTACACAGTCAAATAGTCAAGAATACCAATTTCTGCTTACAAAACTAGGCTCTCATCTTGTTACTCCTCATGTTGCACAGGGTCCTATACTTGTGATTTTTATCACACCACTTGTGATTTTCATTGCACTAGAGATTTATACTTGTGATTTTCATCATACTTGTCAGAGATTTACAGGTTGATGGGGCATTTGATTGACACAGGGGCATTATTATTGGTGCACATTCTCTCCTTGACACTTCCCTTGTGACATTGTTGATCACCATTGGTGGGTGCTGAGGTGTTTGGAGGAGAGTTGTTCTTTTACACACTTGCCTATTGTTGCTTCCCTCTAGAGCACATCATCATGAGGAGAATGTTTCAGTGGTTTTTTATTGGTATATCTTGGTTAGATGATGTCTGTTATCTTCATTCATGGTTGGTTTATTCATCATGGTTCGTGACTATCCTAGCTGAGTACTTCATGCATACACTCATCTCTATGGTGGTCTTGTCTCTTGATGGCTATGGTGGTACATTATTCATAACACATTCTTGCTTGGTAGGGAAGTGCTGTAGATGGCATTGACACTTTGGCATTGATGTGGTATGATGTTTAGCTTGGTATATGAGCGCCTTGGAGGATATAGATGTTTTGATAATGATTTGGCATTCTCCTAGTGATTGACCTGTTAAGGAAACATAGCACTCCCCTTGATTGGCATCTTTTCATGTATTTGGAGGCATGGAGATCTCACATTGCATGTTGTTCTAGGCTGCTTCACCTTGACACACATGGTTGGGGGACTTATTGATGATATTGGCATTTCGTTTCACATGCTAGCACATGGTTCATGGACATATTATGAGGACGTGCCACTACTCATGTACTATTTACTAGGCCACACCCTCTATTGAGCATTTGATAGGACACCCTTTCTATTCCATGGAGTTGGTTGTTGATTTGTAGTTGTATTCACATAGATCTACTCCTTTGCATATGATTTGAGGTCTCCTTGGTATGAGGAGGTGGTTGTAATAGCTACAAACCATCTTTAGCAAACATTCTCATGAGTTGATTGGTTCCTTGGAGATAACAATTTGGTGGTTTCTTTTATTTTGAGCTTCTGATGATCATCCCATGTTGAATTGCATAATATCCTAATGGAGCGCTTCCTCATCACTGTTGATGATTGCAGCTTCATGAGACATCCTCCAGATAGTTCTCCTTTGGATTGAGTTGAGACATCTGTGAGAGAGAGCCCAAGTGTTGGGTGTGCCCATGTGATGGGTGTGCGTCAGATACTGGACTGAGCTGTTATGACGTGTGGTCTCTTGCTTTGTACTCCACTGGACTGAGTTGAGTCAGCTTGAGATGGTCTCCTGCCTTGTACTCCTGTGGACTCAGTTGAGTCGACTTGAGATGGTACTCCAGATGATTCTCTTGTGGACTCAGTTGAGATAGAGATCTGTTGAGTATGACGTCCTTGTGGTTGAGCACATGTGGACGTGTCCCTAGTGCTTGAGCACTAGTGAACGTGTGGATCCCTTGCTATATTGTCTAAGTGTATGATTTACTTGTAACCCTAATTGTGATGTAAAGAGTACAAGTCGGCCCCACCATATGTGAAAGATAATTAATGTTTATGTAATGATTCATTATATTACTGAGTTATTGAGGTCAGCCCTATTGTGCCAAGAGGCACACCTATTGCTGTGTCTAGTCTTGTATAAATAGAGGTGAATCCCCATTGAGGATTACACACACTCACACTTGTCATTTGGAAATTTCAGCAAGTGAATGTACGGCTGAAGTGCGCACCTCTCTTGGGCACTAGGTTCTAGGTTTTGGTAAGCACCCTCTTGTGTGCTAGGTTTATGGTTTGGGGGATCTTCTCTTGAGAATATAACAAAGGATTGTTGGGTTTTTCCCTTGTTTGASAAGGGTTTTCCCAGGATACTTGTGTTCTTGTGCATGGKTATTCTTCTTGTGATCTTGGTTATTGCAACACTTGTGTATGGTKTTGCTGCATTTGTTTATGGTTCAAGTACATGCTAAATGAAATAAACCTCATGCTTGAGCCTAACACTTAGTGAAAATTCAACAATCACTAGCTTCTTGGTGCATATTTTAAGGCTTTAACCACCTCACATTGTAGATTTGATGGGGCTGTCTGGAAGCAATAGATTAGAAGAGCACATCTGGTTGTTGTTTTACCTTGGGATCTGCCATGGTCTCCTGGTGCAGTAGGAAGCAGAGCTCTCTGGCTTTGAGTACCGCAAAAGCAGAGTACATAGTGTTATGTGTGGCAGTCCACGAAGCAGTGTGGCTTCACAAGCTCCTTGTAGATTTATTTGGTCATGAGATGGATTCCACTATTATTCATTGTGATACCCAGAGCTATGTGAAGCTCTCAGAGAATCTTGTGTTTAACGATAAATCGAAACACATTGAGATCAAATACCATTATGTCAGAGATATGGTGCAGAGGAAAGCAGTAGACGTGCAGTACCTTTCTACACACGAGCAGGTTGTAGATGTCTTCACCAGACCGCTTGCCAGGACGAAGTTCGAGTACTTCCGTGAGAGACTTGGCCTGGTGGAGAATGCCTCCCTAGCTGAGAGGGAGTGTTGATGATTTCAGCTTCATGAGACATCCTCCAGATCGTTCTCCTCTGGATTGACTTGAGACATATGTGAGAGAGAGCCCAAGTGTTGGGTGTGTTATCGCGCAATTTGTACTTGTCCAAAAGGGAAAGGCTAAAGGAAGGAAAATGGGAATAACAGGAGGTTGTCCTATCACTGTCACCTTAATAAGACACCTCTTTCTATTTAGGGGCGAAAACCCAGGGGAAATGTCCCCGATGACCTGGGGTTTTGAGAAGGCAAAGGTTGAGGTATCAAGAAAAGTTATCCCCTCTCACAAGTCACACTGAGCAGAAAGTCCCAAAGTTTTACCAATATGAAGCAGTAATATGCTTAAGTGTACCTGCCTAGAACAATGCAACAAGAAAACACTATTTTGCAAGTATAATTGATGTTAGTGCTTCGTAAAACCTTGGACTTGTCAATGAAAGCAATAAGTTGATAAAAGATGAAGCAAACAGAAATCTATTACAACAATGTATATATGATAATGGCTTGACAATCAATGCCTTAAACAAGCTTCAAAATGACCAAAAATGATACTCTAACAATAGCACTATGCTAGCACTTGTCAGAAGCTAATGAGGCAATGTGAAAATCAACTTTAGTAATTGCTTTTAAGAGCTTTTACTGCTGTAATAATTGGCTGTAGCTTACTTTTGTAACGATAACAAGAATGTTAGTAGATTAGTCTAATCTAGGGTTAGGAAAGGTTAGCAAATAGCTTGATGTGTAAGATTTAAGGGTTGTTCTCGTCAATCAATCAAGTATAAGGTCTAGATCAATGTCTTTAGGGCTAATGGAGTCACTTTTTGCAACAACAATCTCGAAGGAAACAAATGATAATGTGTGAGCTAAGGACAAGAGGGATGATGGTTGAGGTGTTGGTAACCCTGTTGAAATAATGTAACTGCAAAGAGTATTCTTATTATTGTTTGATATATTATTTATAGGATCAATCCCCATTGTGGATTGATCATGTCGGTAATTGTATTAGGACCAAATCCCCTTTTGCGGATTGGTCAACAGACAATTGTAATAGGTAGAATAAGAAGTCGGCCCCAACAGTATTATTGAGACCCAGAAATATATTAAAGGTGGGTTTACCCACCCAGAGTGAGAGGTCGGCCCTGCCAGTGAAGACACTTCACACGTGCCAGACTTGTATATATAGAGAGGCTAGCGCCTCACTTTATCACACAACACACTTGCTCATTTTCTAAGAGGCAAGTTGCGACTTACCAGTTGGAGAGAGGGAGAAGAGTGGCGCATCTTTTGGAGAGGACTTACTGTATTGGTTTGAGTTATCTCTTGACATTGTATTGGCAATTTATGATAAGGAAGTTTTTGCTGGGTTTTCTTCCCCTAGAGGGTTTCCCAGGATAAATGCTGTGTCTCTTGTGAATGTGTATTTCTCAGTGATCTTGTTTTTATATTGCTCTTATCTATTGAAATGCAAAGAACTATAATAATGGCATAAACATTAACAAACCCAAGGCCTCAATCAACAAACCCTAGAAGGAAAACAACTACTAGGAAGTAGGTAACCCTAGGCCCTAGCAGTTTTCTTTCTTCTTTACCTCAAGCTTGAAGTAAATAAAGGCTTGATGAAGCAAATGATGCCAGAGTGCTACAATGGTAGGGCTCTAGCACATGCTTCAAAGGATAGGTTTTCTAGCAAAGTCTAGTAGGTGAAAAGCTATTAAGACAAGGACAATAACATGTGCTTGATCTTCTAGGGTTTTAAGCTAACAATTTCATAATCTTAGTAAAATGCAAAGTAAAATACTATAACCATTCAAAGGAAAGATGAATTGCAGAAATTCACTTACATTCACCAAGAATAATCTAGACAATAGCCTAATTGAAGACTTTCCACCAAGAAAATGCCAAAAAATACCAAAATAAGCCTCCTCCAAGAGTTGCGCACCACTCCAAATGACCTTTAATTACAAAATTAGGTCAAAAAGGCCGACATGGCCAGTTTACATCAAAAATCTAGTTTTTACATAAAATTGACAAATTAAACCCTAATTTTGTCTTTTTAGGGTGACGTCATGCCCCTCCTAGGGTGACGTTAGCCTCCTTGCTGGAACGTTAGCCCTCCAAGTGAAACGTTGGGGCTCAAAATCCCTCAGGAACTGCCACACGTGCCAACCCAAACCGTCCTCAAGCTCGACACCTCAAGTAGGTGACGTCAAGGCTCAGAATGATGACGTCAAGGGCCTTCAAGGGCCAACATCATGGTGGGAGGGAAAGACCCCCTGGGTCCAGGCCTGCCAAGCTGTCTCTAGTGGAACGTCCTCCTCTCTCTCCGGTGCAAGCCTTTGGTATATGTCTGCCCCTGGCTGGGGTCTTAGCATCCATTTGGTGGGATTTTAGCCCTATGGAGGTCTGAGCTAATCATCTGCCCATATGTACCTATGTGTCGGGTGTGGCCTTGCAGGAACAACAAGTACGCCCTCCATGGGCTCATAAGTCACATGGATCATAGCAATGTCAATCACATCTAATAATCAAGTTACCCAAACATGTGCATAAAACCACCCTTTTCCTAGACAAGTGCTCAAAGACGTTATGCTATTTTACAAGCCAGGTTTGGAGAGGGTTTCAGGACGTCCTATTGGGCTAATTCCCTTTAAGTGTGGGATGTCTCTGGGTGAAGACCAATCTAGGTCATGTAAGTGCATGAGATGGTATGGGGATGTTTGGCCAAGGGGTGCAGTGATGACAGGGAAATGTAGGACTTACCTGTGGGTGCCTCTGAAGAGGGTGAGCTTCATCTTGTTCTGGATGCAAATGTTTCCTAGCCCATTCAATGCCTTTTTACTTTTTATCTTATTGCATTTTCTTTCAAGAGAATAGCTGGGGGACACTGCCCTGGCGTGGTGACAGTGTTACCCACAAGCATTTCATGGAGATGAGAAGGCCAGCTCGTGATGAGACCCCCTTTCTCTTGGTTATGCTACCAAGAGCCACTACCCTGGCGTGGTGACCAACTGAACAGTAGTGTCATACCACTACATGCCCATGGACCTAATAGGCTGGCTTGTGATGAGACCCCTTATCATCCAACTAGGTCTTGAGTTTATTTATTTTATGGGTCCCTCCTTTTTCTTACCGAGAAGCCTTTTATTGCTTTCTCGGGGATCCTTGGGCGAAGCATCCAAAGGTTTGATCTCTTGGCTTTTATCTTTTGCCAGCTACTTTTACCCTCTGGGCCTTTAGCCCCTTCTTCCCACAAGGCAAGGTACGACCCTTAACTAGCTTGGCAAACCCAATGCCTGAACCAATGCAGGGGATAGATGAGCAGGAAGATGATGAAAAGTGATAAGTATGGTGGAATGGACGATGACCTTTCGTGAACCCACCCAGTGGCAGTTCACTCCTAAGGGAACCAACTTGCTAGGGCATTTTGTGATCCCCCCCAGGTATGGACAAGTCAAAAGGCATAAAGTCCAAGCACACGTCATAAAGCAAAAGAGAATTAAATGCACATATTCAAATGTTTTGAGAATCAGAGTGACACATACCATGATACTCGGACTCATTACCTCATGGAGCAAGACCCACTGCTGCTTGAGGACCAGGCCGATGGGATGGATGTTGCTGCTACTGACAGGATGGAGGCGCTGAAGAAGAAGGATGGGCCCTCTAGGGTTAGGCTCAAGTCAATATGGTCTCGGTACTCCATGTCTAGGCCCTGTGGGCCTCGAGACATAATCTCCTTAGTTATTCCTAGGCTAGGGGATAACAGGGTGTGCCCATGTGATGGGTGTGCGTCGTACTCTGGACTGAGTTATGATGTGTGGTCTCTTGCTTTGTACTCCTCTGGATTGAGTTGAGTCAGCTTGAGATGGTCTCCTTCCTTGTACTTTTGTGGACTCAGTTGAGTCAGCTTGAGATGGTACTCCAGATGATTCTCCTGTGGACTCAGTTGATATAGAGATCTGTTGAGTATGACGTTCCTGTGGCTGAGCACGAGTGGACGTGTCCCTAGTGGCTGAGCACTAGTGGACGTGTGGATCCCTTGCTATATTGTCTAAGTGTAAGATTTACTTGTAACCCTAATTGTGATGTAAAGGGTACAAGTCGGCCCCACCATATGTGAAAGATAATTAATGTTTATGTAATCATTAATTATATTATTGAGTTATTGAGGTCGACCCTATTGTGCCAAGAGACACACCTATTGCTGTGTCTAGTCTTGTATAAATAGAGGTGAATCCCCATTGAGGATTACACACACTCACACTTGTCATTTGGAAATTTCAGCAAGTGCATTTACGACTGAAGTGCGCACCTCTCTTGGGCGCTAGGTTCTAGGTTTTGGTAAGCACCCTCTTGTGTGCTAGGTTTATGGTTTGGGGGATCTTCTCTTGAGAATATAGCAAAGGATTGCTGGGTTTTTCCCTTGTTTGAGAAGGGTTTTCCCAGGATACTTCTTGTGTTCTTGTGCATGGTTATTCTTCTTGTGATCTTGGTTATTGCAACACTTGTGTATGGTGTTGCTGCATTTGTTTATGGTTCAAGTACATGCTAAATGAAATAAACCTCATGCTTGAGCCTAACACTTAGTGAAAATTCAACAATCACTAGCTTCATGGTGCATATTTTAAGGCTTTAACCACCTCACATTGCAGATTTGATGGGGCTGTCCCCTTTATTCTTGGGTCTAGACCATGTCTTGATGATTTTTCACTTGGATCTATGATGGCATGTGGCCCCTTGCATCCCTTTTTCATGGATCTTGGACTTTGACACATTCCTTGATTGATTATCACCTTGGAGGTTGAGTTTGTTGAGGTAGTTGATGAGACATCCTATCTATTGGGACCTTTTTGGCATACATATTCATGGCACTTGGTGGAGCACTTTCCTTGAAGAGGTCCTAGGAGGAACGTTGGAGCATGTATTTGGTCAACCACTTGCTAAAGGATGTGTACTATTTGAAGATCATGACATGAGGCATTCCCACCTAACATTTGTCACTATTTACTATTTGTTTGACTTGTCACTTAGGAGTTAGTTAGGAGATATCATTGTTGAATTTTGTAGCTTCAGGAGGTATTCGTACAAGAGGTCAAGGTGCTAGGCATGTGGGAATTTTCGTTGGCACCAAATTAGCCTTTTGCTTCAGTGAGATCAGCCCTGGAATGAGGCTAGGGCCTCATGGGCAAGTTGATGGGCTTTGTGGATTTGTGTGGGGGTGCCACACCCACAAAGAGGATTAAAATATTCTAATTTAATGTTGACTTGTGAAAGGGCCTTTTGACACACCGTTTGGACTTGTATAAATAAAGGTCAAGTCATTGTGACATTTTATCATTGTGCAAGATGGAGAGAGCATAAGTGAGAGTGCACTTGTGCTAGGAGCTTGGAAATTTCAGCAAAGGAAATTATGTAATTGTGAGGCAATCTGGCCTAGGGTTCTTGGTGTTTTCTATTTCTCTTCTAGCCAAGGAAGGCTTATGATTTTCCTAGCCAAGGAAGGCCACACGTGTGAGAGGAGGAGAAGCAACCGTACAAAGAGAGAGAGAAAGGTCGCATGTGTGAGCAGATTGGACATCTCGCACGTGTGAGGAAAATAGTATGGACATGCCGCACGTGTGGCACGGATCAGTCCGTACAGGCTGCACGTGTGACATTTGTACAACAAAAAAGGACAACCGCACATGTGAGGGTTACACATGACACACATGTGAGATTTTGGGCAGGTATAGCAGGCCCTACAAGTTGACGTCAACAGGCCGTACAATGGAAACAGTTGAGCAGATTTGTAGGCAGATTTTTTGGGTATGTTGGTGATTTTTCTGTTGGGAAGGACAAGGTTGTCCTCAAAATTTTTTTGGACAAGGTTGTCCCAGTTTTTGGTCAAAGCGTGTTGACTAGGAGGGTTGTTTTTTTGCCTCAGAATTCTGAATTTGACAAAGTTTACAAAACAAAAATCTGTCTCAGTTGTGTTGATGATTCATCTCTGATCTATTGTGTTTCCGCTACATATAATTTCAGTCATAATTTTCAGTGTGAAATTGTTTAGTGATAACAACTAGGGTGTTACTGCTAGCTCACTAGGTAGCAATTTTCAAATCTAAAAATTGGTCACATAGAGTGCATGTGAAAATGACATGGTATCAGAGCTTGGGATCTGAAGAGAAGGGGATCATCTTGAGACACATTGTTGGGTTCAACACTGGAGGAGTGTTGTTCTTGTTCTTGTTCCGGGCAGGTCACCATGGTGAACACATTGAAGCTTCAAGACACGTTGGAAGGAGAGATCGACTTTTGGACTTGGAAATCAAGGGTTCTCCTTCTATTGGAAGAGAATGAACTCAAGGAGTATGTTGAAAATGTGGTTGTATCCCCTACCAATCAGCAGGAGTTGGCAGCTCACAAGAAGAAGGAAGTGAAGGCCAAGCGGGTACTCCTTGAGTCCGTGAAGGATCATTTGATTCCTCACATTGCTGAGAAGACAACTGCCAGGAATATGTATGATGCTTTGGTAGGTCTTTACCAAAACAAGAATACATGAAGGATGCTACACTTGAAGCACCAACTTTACATTGTTAGGATGACCAGTGAAGACACAGTTGTCAGTTATCATATGAAGATTAATTAGATCCGAGATCAACTCACACCTATTGGAGCGACAGTGCAGGATGCTGAGTTGGTAATTGTGACTTTGAGAGGGCTTTCAAGGTCTTGGGGACTGTTATCCCCGAGCCTAGGGATAACTAAGGAGATTATGTCTCGAGGCCCACAGGTCCTAGACATGGAGTACCGAGAGCCAGATCGACTTGAGCATGGCCCTGGAGGGCCCATCCTTTCATTCTTCAACGCCTCCACTTTGTCAGCAACAACAATATCCATCACATCGGCCTGGTCCTGCAGCAAAAATGGATCTTGCTCCATGAGGTAATGAGTCTGGGTATCATGGTATGTGTCACTCTGATCCTCAAAACCTTTGAATATGTGCATTTAATTCTTTTTGCTTCTAACATGTGCTTGGACCTTATGCTTTTCCACTTGACCACACCTGGGGGGAATGACAGGATGCCCTAGTAAGCTGGTACGCATAGGGTTTGAGTTGCCACTGGAGGGATTCATGAAAGGCCATCGTCCGCTCCCACCATACCTACCACTTTTCATCTTTTTCCGCTCATCCATCCAATTTCACTGGTCCGGGCATTGGGTTGGCCAAATATCTAAGGGTTGTACCTTGCCTTGTGGGAAGAAGGGGCTAAAGGTCCAGAGGGTAAAAGTAGCTGGCAAAAGATAAAAACCAAAAGAATGAAACCTTGAGATGCTTCACCCAGGGATCCCCGAGAAAGCAATAAAAAGCTTCTCAGCAAGAAACAAAGGGACCCATAAAAAATAATAAATCAAGACCTAGTTAGAGGATAGGGGGTCTCATCACGAGCCAACCTATTAGGTCCATGGGCATGTAGCGGTATGACACTATCAACAACTGGTCACCATGCCAGGGTAGTGGCTCTTGGTGGCATAGCCAAGAGAAAGGGGGTCTCTGTTGAGATTTGGGTACCTTGGAAAGTGGTCCCCATGTGCTTATGAGTCTCTAAGCACAAAGGGGGAAGACTATTATCCTTGTACTTTACTTTATGATTCTAATTTCACTTTGACTTAGGAGTTTTAAGTCAAAAGTGAAATATGTCACTTAAGTTATAAAGTGACAATTAATTCACAATATGGGTGAATTAATAGACATAAAACAACTAAGGAAAGTGGGTTTCCTTAGTGAGATTATTGGAGTTGATCTCACCCATTGATTAGACTTGGCTAGATCTAATCTAGGCCATTGATCTTTTAGGGTTGGCACGAGGAGGCTAAAGAGAGGGTAAAGATATTTTTGAGACTCATTCTTCACTTGTGATTTTTGGAGAAGAGGAGAGGGGTGCATTTCTTGAGGAGGAGGGCGCACTTCATGAGGGTTCGAGCAAAACCCTTGAGAGCTTGAGGAGGAGCTTGTGTTTGCTTGGAGCTTGCATGGAGAGTATTTCCATGGAGTCTTAGCCTTCACTTCTGAGAGGGAGCATGCATATGGAGGAGGGGCGCATCTTGAGGAGGAGGGCGCATTTATTATCCATCATTTGCTCATCAGGATAGGAG
>JASDQU010501599.1:14480-26184 GCA_032191745.1 Picea mariana | reverse complement strand
TACCCCACCTGGGAAACATCCCAAACTTAAGAGAGGTTAGCCCAATAGGACACCCTGAGACCTTCTCCAAACCTAACTTGTCAAATTGCATAACGTCTTTGAGCATTTGTCTGGATTAAGGGGGGTTTGATGCACATGTTTGGGTAATTTAATTATTGGATGTGATTTACATGCTATGATCCCTGTGACTTATGAACCCCTGGAAGGCGTACTTGTTGTTGTTGCAGGACCTTGCTCGTTGGATAGGTACACATGAGGGAATGGTTAGGTTGGACCTTCATGGGGGCTTAAAGCCCACAGATGGATGCGGAAACCCTAGCCACGGGTAAGAAGAAATTGAAGACTTGCACCGAGAGAAAGAAGGACGTTGCATTTGGAGGCACCCCGACAGACCTAGATCCAAGGGACCTTGCTCTTCCCACATGGATGTTAGCCCTTGAGGGCCCTGGATGTCACCATCATAGCCCTAGACATCACCCAGAGCTAGGGTTTCATTTTGGAGGCATTTGTGAGCTTGGTGGCATGTGTGGGCATCATTTGGGGGTTTTGGAGGCCAAACGCCCTACTTTTCCAGCCCAACGTTTCACTTATGGGGCTCAACGTCACCCTATAGGGGCATGACGTCACCCTTGGAGGTGTTTCTAGATGCAAATTAATTTTATTTATGTCAAAATTGAATTTTGTTGTAAATTTGCCAGGTCGGCCTTGTTTTTGACCTGAAAATTAATTAAAGGTCAAAATTTTGGATAAATAAACATAAAGTACTCATTTTTACACAATAACTCGTCCTTGGAAACAAGAGGTCTGAATTTGCGCCCTATTAGGGTTATTGGCTGAAATTGTGAGGCGCCACTCTTGTTTAAGGCTCATTTTTGCAACTTGGATCAATTTTTGGAAGTTTATGGTGATCTTGCATGGTATTCTCATGATTATTCTTGATGCAAGTAAGTGAAATCTGCATTTTTTCATCTATTGAATGGTTTTATTTGCTCATACAAGATTATGAAATTGCATGGTGTATTTAATGCTTGAAGTAAGAAACTTAAGTTGTTACTTTCTTACTTTTTATTTGCCAAACTTTTCAATAAATTGATCTAGTAACTAGTGAAACCCTAGAGCCCTAAATTGCTAGCACTCTAAGGGTTTTGTACTTGGTTATTGTTGTATAAGTTTTACCCCATAAAAAGGCTAAGAAGAGCAAGGCGCTAGGGCCTAGAATTGCCTACACCCTAGCATTTTTTCTCTTAGAGGTCAAAGTCTAGGAGGACTTAAGTTACTACTTCTCCTATACTTTTTCCCTCTTAGACTTTTGTGTATCATCATTAACTTGCAGCCTTAGAAGAAGCCATCCTCCTTGACTCCATTACCCTTGAAGGCACTAGTCCTCTTCTCTTACTTCTTAACAAGACTTAACTCAAACTCTTTCACTTCATACTCTACTAATTTGCTAACCTAGTCTAGAAAACAACTAATTTGCTTCTGTCATAATCACTGCTACAACTATCATTTTGCAACTTATATTAGCCCACTAACCATCTAAGTCATCCCAAAATTTGTATAAGGGAAGGTACTATCAATAAGTGTTAAAGTGTATGTTTTATTGCCTTTTTAGAGTGCAAAGTCTGAAGCTGTTACCGCTGTCATAGCTTCTATTACAACCATTGTTGCAGTCTTTAACAACCCTAAAATTATCCATAAAACCATTGGGCATTTGTACTAAGCAAACCATAATCATTGGATATTGAGGTAGTGTCTTATTGCTTTATTATAGTACTTTTCCGAAGTGGTTTCATTGCTGTCATCATCATTAATTAATGCTATTATAAATGTTGGGACTGCCATTTAAGTCATTTATTCACTTGTATTTATCTTGAAAAGTGTGAGTGACAAACCATTATCAAGTTTGCAAGACTATTGTATCTCTTCCTTGTCATCATGACTTGCACCTTTCAAGATACATTGCTGCTACTGTGATCTTACTTTCATTCGTATAATAACTTGTTCAGGCAACACATAATTTGTGTAGGAAGTCATTGATTATAACTGTTGCTACTAATGTTTGATGTTCATTGGTAAAGGGTACGTACAAACCCATTTTCTTTTTCCCTTGTCCCTTTCAGCTTTACCAAAGTGATTTCTTCTGCGGAGTGACCTAGAGAGGGGTGGGTTTTCACTGTATCTTTTTGCCTTTCATCAACCAACTAGGTCCTGGGACGTCTCCCTTGGAGTGAGGCTTTCCTCCTACTAAAGAGAAAGAGGTACCCTATTGGGGTGACAGTGATAGGGTTACCTCTGTGTTATGTCAATCTAAGCCTACTTGCCTTCAGGCTTTAGGCAAGTATAGATTGTATGATACCATTTTTGGCGTCGATGCCGAGGAACATAAAGTCAATTTTCCTTGAACGACAAATTTTCGGTAAGCCTTTTTCTCAAAGCCTTTCACTTTTCAAAGCTTACTTGGCGACTCCACTGAGGGTGATTCCCTCTTTTCTCATTGATAATTCTTAGAAGGATTAGCTGGCGACTCCACTAATGATAAAGCCAATAATGGCTTCTCAATGGGACCTAGGTAATTTTAAACCCTTGGATATGAGTGAAATTCCATGTTACCCTCGACAAATGCCTCCGAGGTATGAAAATTGGCTCCCTAGATTCACTGGTAATGATAGGGTTAGGGCCGAAGATCACATGGGTAATTTTTGGGCTTTCTTTCAACTCCACCCTATCAGTGATGCTGCTGAAGATTTGGCAATGAAGGTTTTATCTACCACTCTTTATGTTAACGGTAGGAAATGGTATGATGATCTCCCTGATGCTACCATCAAATCTATGGACTAGTTAGAAGAAACCTTTCTCGAGAAATGGGGTATTAAATTAGAAGATATCCACATGTTAATAAAAAGACTCGAGTACATGAAACAAACTAAGAACGAGACTGTCAAAGAATTTCATACCAGGTTTGAGAATTTGCTACAACAAATTCCTAGAAGCCATCGTCTTGAAGACAAGTACCTCATTTACCTCTATACCAATGCACTCTTAGTGAAATTAGGGTTTCTCCTCAGTAAAAAAGGGCCAAGAACAATCCAAGAAGCTTATCACATATCGAGGCAAATATCTCCTTATTCAAGGGAGAACACCTCTTTACTCCATAAATCAAAGTAGATGACCCCAAAGATACCTTAGATACTCTTAGTCTGGAGAGATTAGTTTCCCTTGAGATCTTCGTTAGTAAATTCGAGGAAAGAAGGGAACATGTCATCAACCAACAAGAGGTTGAGGAGAGGGATCCTAATGAAGGTTTCCAATCCCATGAGGAAGAGCAAGAATTTACTCATGCTTCTATCAAGGATAATGAAGACCTGGTTGAAGAGCGAGAGCCTGTATATATCAAACATCATGATGAAGTATTAATGCGTGCTCCTCCCTCTGATGAAGCCATCCGAGATCCTATTCCTCTTGCACAAAAAGAAGAGGATGAGGTTAGTCACTTTCCTTTTCAGGTTTTTGAGGATACCTTATTCTATGATTCAAAAGTGAAGAAGAAAGGGAATTCTTGGACAAGTTAGACCCCCTGTATTATGAAGCTAAAGATGTAGGGGCAGAACAAGAAATGAATACGGTAAATTATTTCCCTTTCCAAGATTTTGAAGATGCTTTATTTTGTGATTTGGAAAGTGAAGAACGGTTAGAGGAGCCCTTGGATCTTTTAAGCCCTTCGTGTTATGATAAGTAATGACATGGTTGATAATATTGATGAGTTTTTACACGTTGGGAAACGTAAATGGGATGTGATTGGGTATGATAGGGATCCCATTTACGACGTTGAGGGTCATTTCCAAATGTTGCCTTTACAACTATCATATGAGGTTACTACTAATTTTGACATTTGGCAACAAGGAGATGATGTAGTTGCAGATGTTTTCCAAACACCCAAGGGTGACCTAGTTCTATGTTTTCTTGATGATTTTCGGTCATACCTTGAGGATTTTGATGAGTATTCCTTTGAGCACTTGGATTTATTCGATGAAGAAGATTATCAACCACCGTTGTGCTAAGATCTTGATAAGGGTGAGGACATTGCTTGCATGAAGCAAAGTACTTGTGACAAGGTTTTCCAGCCTCCTTCAATTACTTTACCTCGCTATGTCACTAAGGGTGCAGTTGGGAAACATGTCCCTTGTCTTAAGTTTTCTCCAGGGAAAAGCCTTCTTTTAGAATTCAAGGGTAGGTTGAATGCCTTAAGAAGAAATTTGTTATCTCGGTATTCCAACCTACCCCTGAGAAGTTATCGGTCATCCTCTAGGTTCTTGCTAGTCCCTTCCCAGACCTCAGGATGTGATGACGTCCAAGGTAGGCTTTCACTCCTCATTTATGCAATGCAATATGGAGAACTCTCGAGTTTATCTTGGTTTTCTTTATGTGTTCAATTTTCGTTTATTGTGATATGGTATCAAAGCTAGGTTAGAGCCATAGAGTCTATGAGAGTGTGAAGACCTAGGGATTGCTGTCGATGGAGATGGATCGAGGGATTGCTAACATTGTAGATCGGAGAGCCAAAAGGGTTTAGGGGCAACCATGTATCAATCTATTTTTTGATGGAAGCAAAATCAATTTTTTAAGGGGAAAGTTAGTTACCAGATCTATTATAATAAGCAGAAAATAGAAATACTGAAGCAAATACCAATGGACCAACAAAATGTAGAGAACCAAAACACCAAAGATGATACCTTTATTGATAGAAAGCAATGCTCACTTGTCTCTTCGAGGGGGCATCCTCCAACAAAGCAACACTCTATTACAATAATTCTCAAGACAAAACTTTCTCATGCCTTCTACTCCTATTTATACTAAATATATCCTCAAAAGAACAATCTAGAGGAAGATCTTTCTAGAAGTGGAAGCTTCTATTAAGTCTTCTTACATTAGACCTGTTCACATTCTTAACTAGGCCTTATTTATTAATATCGACCTTTATTACATGGAAAATAAATTATTCTACCTACGTGAGGGGTTAGAGAGGTTAGGTCCCTAACATGCCCTTCCCCTTGAAAAAGAGCCTTGTCTTCAAGGCTTGAGATGAAGAAATTGCTGTAGAATAGTAGCCGGCTCCCAGGTGGGATCTTCTGGTGGATTATCCTTCCATTGAACTAAAACTTCCATGATGGTGCGTTGACGGAGACGACGCTCGCGCTGGTCCAATCCTAGTTGTGACTGCAACCAAATGGAACCTTCTTCATCCAACTCTGGTAGACTGGTCTGGGTCTAGCATTTAGTGCCAATCACTTTCTTCAGGCAAGAGACATGAAAAACAAGATGTAGCTTAGAGTGATTGAGCAAGGGTAACTGGTAGGCCACTGGCCCCACTCGTTTGAGAGTAGTATAAGGACCATAAAATTTGGGGGCGAGTTTCTGATAGTGCTGGGCTTTGAGTGAAGTTTGCTTGTACGGTTGCAGACGAAGAAACGCCTGGTCCCCTTTAGCAAATTAATTTTCCAAACGACCTTGATGTGCCTGTTGCTTCGTGCAGTTTTGAGCCATGACCAAATTTTCTTTGAGAGTACGGAGAATGGTCGTGCAGACTGTCAGATTGCGGTCAACCTCCTGAACCTTGGACAACCGGCATGTATGGGATCACTGATGGTGGCCTTTGTCGGTAGACTACTTCAAAGGGAGTCATGTGAGTGGCAGTACGAGAAGAGGTGTTGTATCACCATTCAACAAGCGGTAACCACTGAACCCACTGATTTTGTCTATCTGACACAAAACAACTCAAATATGTTTCCAAACACTTCTTGTCTGCTTCAGTTTGGCCATAAGTCTTGGGATGATAGGTAGTGTTGAGATGCAATTGGGTTCCCTGGAAGTTGAATATTTCTTGCCAGAAATTGTTGGTAAAAGTTGGATCACAGACAGAAACAATAGAATGAGGCATGCCATGGAGTTATTGAGCCATTGTGGAGGAGGCTGTGAACAGCTGTCGAAGAGCACAAAAATGAGCATATTTGGAAAGACGATCCACGACCACCATGATGACTGACTTATTTCCTGATTTAGGTAAGCCAACAATGAAATCCATAGAAATATCTATCCTAATAGTAGGTGGAAGTGGAAGCGGTTGGAGTGTGCCAGGAGTTCTGACAGTCTCGCCTTTATTGTGTTGACAGGTATCACATTCGACCACAAAGGTGTGGATGTCTTGTTTCATATTGTCCCAAAAAAAAGAACGTTTGACCCATTCATAAGTTTTGGCAAAACGTGAATGCCCAACTGTAGGTGAAGCATGAAACTCAGAGAGCACCATAGATTTAAGGGTCGACTGTTTGCTTAAATACATGTGACCTTTATAGCGAAGCTCTTCATTGTGCCAAGAGTACCCTGGAGAAGCTTGAGGATCCTGTGGCAGTTTTTGGATTAGGTTGGAAAGTTTGGGGTGCGAACAACTTGAAGCCATTTTGCGACAATGAATGAGAGGGAAAAGAGGGACCCTTCTTCTTCATATTGCCAGGAAAGGGCATCAACCACCACATTTTCTTTGCCTGTCTTGTTAATGATCTCATAATCATACCCAAACAACTTGTTCACACAGTTTTGTTCCTTCGGGGATGAAATACGTTGTTCCAAGAAATACTCGAGGCTTTGATGATCTGTTTTAATTTGGAAGCGTTGCCACAAGAGATAAGGGCGCCAAAGATCCACTGCATGAAAAATAGCCAACATTTCCTTCTCATACATTGATTGGCCCAAATGTCGCTCCGACAACTGTTTGCTAGTGAAAGCCAAAGGTCGGCCTTCTTGCATGAGGACTGCCTCGATGCCTCTACCTGATGTATCACATTCCAAAAGAAAGGTCTTGGTGAAGTCAGTTAGTGCCAGGACAGGAGTAGTGCACATAGCTTCTATCAAGGCTTGGAAGGATTGGTCAGTTGCTGGAGTCCAACTGAAAGCATTCTTTTTAAGGAGAGCTATGAGGGGAGCCACAATTTTTCCATAATTTTGAACAAACTTGGGATAATAGCCTGTTAAACCCAGGAAACCATGCAAAACTTTAAGAGTTTTAGGGTGAGGCCAATTCTGCATAGCTTCAATTTTCTTAGGATCCACCCTTACACCATCCTTGCCAACAATATGACCCAAGTACTCAACTTCATAGGCGCCAAAAGCACATTTGGACTGTTTGAGGAAGAGTTTCTGCTTGGAGAGGAGATTCGAATCAATTTTCCTCAACGACAAATCTTTGGTGAGCTTTTACCCAAAGCCCTTATCTTACAAAGCTTACCCGACGACTCCACCGAGGGTGATTCCGTCTTTCCTTTTGATAATCCTTGAGGGGTTATCTAGCGATTCCATTGGTGACAACCCATACCAAACATCATTATGGTAGCCGACCTTTTTACTGATGGCTCCTCCGAGATTGGATCAGGGAGGCATTTTCAGACCCTTGGACATGAGTGAAATCCTAGGGTACCCTTGGTAGATGCTTCTTGAGGATGATCTAGAATGGCTGCCCAAGTTTTCTTGTGATGAGGACACTACCGTCGAAGAGCATAGGTGTAATTTCTGGGCCTTCTTTCAATTGAATCCCGTAGATGATGACGCTGAAGATGTGGTGATGAAACTCTTTTCACTTAGTCTTTGCAATGTAGCTAAAGAATGGTACGATGGTCTCCTTGATAAAAGCGTTGAGACCATGGAACAATTTGAAGATATCTTCCTGGACAAATGGAGCATCGAACAAGACCCCAACACATTGTTCTAGCGACCAATTCGTATAAGAAAGGAAGAGATTTATGAAGGTGACCACCCCCTTAGAGAGGAGCATGAATTATCCCATGATTCTACTAAAGACAACGAAGACTTGATTGAAGAACAAGAACCTAAAGAGGTGAGTCATGAGGATGAAGTGTGATTCTACTAAAGACAACGAAGACTTGATTGAAGAACGAGAACCTAAAGAGGTGAGTCATGAGGATGAAGTGTTGGTGTATGCTCCTTTTGATGAAGTCATCCAAGCTTCCATTCCTCCTACACAAGAAGAAGAGAATGTGGTAAGTCATTTCCCTTTCCAGTACTTTGACGGTGCTCTGTTCTATAATTCAGAAAGAGATGGAGTGTTAGAGAAAGCCTTAAATGTACTAGATGCTTGATGTTATGGCAAAGGTGATGATATGATTGATAATATCAACGAGTTTATACATGTTGGGAGATGTAAATGGGATATGATTTGTCATGATGGAGATCCTATTTACGACATTGAAGGTCATTTCCAATTGTTGCCTTCGTAACTATCATATGTGATTACTACTAATCTAGATGTTTTGCAACAAGAAGATGACATGATTACGAATTTGTTCCAACCACCCAAGGATGATTTACTGCAACATTCTCATGAGGATTTCTGGTCATACCCTGGGGAGTTTGGTACTTATTCTCTTGAGCACTTGGATTTATTCTACGAAGAAAATTTTCAACCATCGTCGTGCTCTAATTTTTATAAGGGTAAGGACATGGTTTGCCTAGAGCAAGATTTTTGTGATGAGAATTTCCAACCTCCCCCTCTTTAATCTTGCCATTCTACTACATATATGGTTGCGGGTTCACCTCATTATGGTCACTTGCCTGTCAGACAGAGTTGTTTTCAACCTTTGGTTTGTTGTTGGCCTTTTTAGTTTCGCACACAAAATCAACAATCCTTTGGTTGGGAGCAATTTTTTTTCTGTAGTCCCGGTTTCATCCCTTACCTTGCACCCTCTTTTCCCATAGACAACCATAGAACTTTTCATAGATTTCTTCTCATCCCTGCTTCTTGACCTTCTGGTGACAACTTTGTAGTTGAGGATGAGGATCCGCCTTTGTTTAATTTTCTTGGGCTTGTCTTAGGATGTATGGAGTGTTGAAATATTGTAACTGCAAAGAGCATTCTATTTATTATTGAGTCATTATTGATTAGATCGAACCCCTTTTGTGGATTGATTATGTCGGGCTTTGTAAATGACCAAATCCCCTTTTGTGGATTGGTCAAACCCTAATTATATCATGCAAATTAAGAAGTCAGCCCCATGCCTAATTAAAGTGGTTTTAACCACTAAGTGAAGAAGTCGTCCCTGCTCAGTGAAGAGATACCTCCCTAGTGCCTGCCAGCTAATATAAATAAGAGAGGCTAGCGCATCATTCACTCACTCACTCATTCCACTCAACATGTGCACAAGTTTGGAGATAGCTGCATTTGGGAGAAGAAGGAAGAGAGGCACATTGCTTAGTGTTGGATATTCTCTAGTGTTTTGGTTTATTGTCTTGGCATTGTATTTGCTATCTATATTAAGGAAGTTTTTGCTAGGTTTTCTCCCGCATGAGGGTTTTCCAAGATAAATGCTGTGTATCTTGTGATTGTGTTTCTCTCAGTGATCCTACCTATGCTATTGTTATCTAGTAAATTGAAAAGAAACTTAATAGCTGCTCTAAAATTAACATGGTATCAGAGCTAAGCTGAAGAGAGCACCTTTCACTGGATAAGCAAAAACGTCACTGTTGCCGTACAAGAAAATTAGGAGTTTTTATTGAAGAGGAATTTCAGTCCAAAACTCATCAAGGAAGTGCGCCCTAGCCTAGCGAGCTCATTGGCAGCTTGAGCGCACTTTTTCAGTGGACAAAACTCCCGGAAAGTGAAACCCTAGTTTTCACTGGTACCAGAAAACCAAAAAACTAGCACGAGTACCAGAAGTACCAGTCTAGAATTGCGCAAGCTCAGTTTCAAACGGTAAAAGTTGGATTTTTAGAAAACTGACTGCACTAGGCTACTCGCCTCAGCCGAGCGCACCTCTTAGTAAGTTCAGATCTAAATTTTGAGCACTTCCATTTTTTGGTCATTTTCCCAGCTCCAGGTCAAGATGTCTGGAAGCACCAAGCTTGTTGACAAGTTAGAAGGTGTGGATAAATTCCGTGCCTGGAAGTATAGGATTGCACTCATTCTTGAAGAGAATGACCTAGCAAAATTCATCAAAGAAAATGTACTAGAACCCGCAGATGCTACAACTAAAGCAAAGTACCAGAAGGACATGGTTAGGGCCAAAAGAATCATTGCAGACTCTATCAAAGATCACTTGATCCCTCAAGTGGCATCTAAAGATACCCCAAAAGAAATGTTTGATGCCCTAACCAGATTGTATGAAGTACGAAACATTAATCGGAAGATGAACTTGAGAACTCAACTCAAGAATACAAAGATGTAGAAAGGAGAAACAATTCATGAATATTTCTCTAGAATCTCTCAATTCAAGGAACAACTAGAAGCAATTGGAGATACCCTAGATGAAGATGAACTCATAATGATAACTCTTAATGGTCTCATAAGACCTTGGGATGCATTCATCCAAACCATTTGTGCCAGAAAGGAAAAACAACAATTTGACAGTCTTTGGGAAGAATGTGTTCAAGAAGAAGCAAGAGTAGCTAACCGAGAAGTAGTATTATTAAGGGATGATGATCAAACTCTAGCTACTCATACTAAAGGAGGAAAAAGAAGGCCTCACTTCAAGAAAGAGACCCACCCACATAAGGAGTCTCACTCCCCAAATAAATTCATCCATAAAGAATCTCACCCTCCAAGCAGATTCCAGAAGTTTCAGAAAGGTCAAAGAAGAGAAAAAGATTTCTCATCCTACCAATGTTACCATTGTGACAAGATGGGACATATTGCTAAGAATTATCCAGCTACAAGAGAAGAATACAAGAAGAGGAACAAAAGGCACCATGCCCATACAGTAGAAGATGAAGAGCCACGCACGAAGATGATTAAAGAGAAGATTGAAGACTATGTCTTAATCTCTGCCCTCTCAGAATCAGTGTCACCTGGTGAGGATACGTGGCTCATAGATAGTGGTGCTTCCAAGCACATGATAGGTCAAAGAGAAATTCTCTCTAGCCTTACAGAAAAGAACTTTCCCTAGAAAGTTACACTTGGAGATGATTACCTGTACCCTATCAAAGGAGGAGAGTCCAATTATAAACTTGATCCAGGGGCCCTAATGAAAATGAAGGATGTACTATATGTATCAGGTTTGACAAAGAACTTTCTTTCTATCTCAGCTTTAGATAAGAAAGGCTTCAGGGTTGCATTCATAGATGGTGAAGTCCTCATGTGGCCTGTTATTGCACAGTTTGTAGCTAGGTCGAATGGCTAGAAGGTAGAGGCCAAACTAGCGTAATAGGACCTACCCCACCCAATGTCACCACAATGGGGAGGTTCTTTCTATTCAGGGAGGTTAGCCCAGGGGAGACGTCCCCGGTAACCTGGGGTTTTGAAGAGGCCAAAGTATAAAGGTCAAAGTAAAAGTTCCTCCTCACAGGTTACCACCAACATCAGATAGTCCGGCTAATCAGCCAATAAAGAAGTGTATGCCCAAATGAGAACACCTGCCCAGAACAAGACAATAGAAAAACAATATATGCAGGCTATAATTCAATGGGTTAGTACTTCATATGACTATCCGATATCAACATATAAGCAATTAAAACAATATACATCAATGAGATCAATGTCAATTAATATAGCAATGGAATAATATCAATTCATCAATAAATATTGAGATGATGTGGCCAATAATGTATTTAATCAATCCCTTACTCAATAAATGCTCTTAAACCATTATCTAATTGCCTATTAAAGACATATGCTACGTCAAGATGGAATATCCAAGTATGACGT
>JASDQU010501598.1:44739-55231 GCA_032191745.1 Picea mariana | reverse complement strand
TATGTTGATGAGGTTGATGACAAGAAAGGAATATAGGTGTCCCTCAAATTACCAAATCATGAATAATATCTCTTAGGTGGATCAATGCAAAGAAGCTTAGGAGAGATAGCCTTGTGATTGGATAGAGAAAGTGCATAGAGGATCACACTAACACAAAGCTCAAGAGAGAATATGCATTTGAGTGAAGCATAAACATAGTTTTAAAATTGAGAAAATACGTGCAAAGGATTGTGGAGTAATCATGATCGTTCATTTGATTTATGAAAACCCGTAGATTGTTCGATCTAGAACAAGAGTTGTCAATCATAGACATTGATGTTGGATCGTCATATCAAAATAAGAGAATGATCAAATGGTAAGAACAAAGAATAATGTTGATCGTTGGATAAAAATAAGAGCGCGATCGGATGGTAAAGAACAAATAAAAAATGTTAATCATTGGATCAAAATGAAATCATGATTGGATGGCTCGGATCTCTTTCCGCGAGTCTGTTGATCAACCAAAAAATGGCTAAGTATAATATTCTATCGATATCACTTAAAAATTTCTAAGTATGGTTCATTATGGAGGTAATGGAAGTTGGGCATGCATTTTGATTACATTCAAGAAGAGATTTGAGTCAGGGAGTACGAGATTCTGCGAACCCGAAGAAAATTGCTTAAATGTTTTCTAAGTATAGGTTCATCTTGGAGGCTGCAGAACTTGAGCATGCATTTTGATGACACCCGAGAAGACATGTGATTCTGTGAGTCCGAGATTTTCTGAACCCGAGAAAAATTACTTAAATTTTTTCTAAGAATAGGTTCATCTTGGAGGTTGTGGAAGTTGGGCGTGCATTTTGATGACACCCAAGAAGACATGTGAGTCTGCAAGTCCGAGAGTCCGTGAACCCGTCACATAAAATAATTCTAAGTAAAATTCCATGTTTAAAATGAATGAGAACCATCCACTCAATTATTGATTAAATCATAGTCATCAATATCCAAGGTATGAAAAGGTTCAATGTTTGTCAAAGCTACAAGGATGTGAAGATATAACCATCCAGTGAGGACACAGATCCATGACGAAGGAGAAATCACGCACCACAAGTTGAATGACAGTTAATTCTAGGGAGGTTTTGCTCTATTAATCTGGATTGTTGATAAAATTGATGACATGTAACTCTAGGATTAAAAGCGCACAATGGCCAAGTGTTAACGCTCCACTATGTTGAAAGAGTACGGACCGTATATCTCACTGTTAGATTAATTCATGAATGTTGATCCAGGATTATGTTGAACTCACCAGATAAGCGCATGTTTGGAATTGCATTTGGTCACGGGTTCTGGTCACATAGAAGAAAGGGGTTCACGTCTGGAGACTTAGTGTCAAAGGTCAAACAAACACCTTTTGTAATAGAGACTTAATCATAACCCGAGGTCACATAAAGGAAATATAAAGCGTCTGGGGATTAACTTTGTTTCTTGTAGGAAACCTGAGAAGAACACCATTAATATAATCGACATAGGCTAAGAAGCTTGTTCACCATTGTGGTCACAAAGATACTAAGAGTATGATAGAGGCATATGGAAGAATAGGATCAATTTTATATCCATGCAAAACTTATAAACCTGTAAAAGTAGAAGATAAAGAGCATGCCTACCAGTACCATTTGAGAATATGATTCTTAATATAGTTTCCTATTAAAAAAGGGATATTGAGGAAAAATCAAAGTCATTTGATTACTTAAAATTAATAAAGGAAGAAATTAAAACAAATTTATGTTAATGAAAGGGTACAATGGTTCATTATTAAAAGACACAATGATTCAAAGTTCACCAGTTGGAATACTATATAAACGAGAAATAATGGTGAGAAGAAAGTATCTATGTGGTCTACATCAGAAGATCAGAAGCAAGTGCAGAGTCCAAGGGAGAAAGACGAAGATACTTATGAAGTGAGGGTGGAAGGGAGGAGAAAGGAAGGATTAATATCCTTTTATTATTAAATTTTAAAGAAAAGGAGTTGGTGCTTCCTAGGGTTGGTTCCCTAAAACAAGGGAGTTGGTGTTTCCTAGGGTTGGAGCCCTAAAATCAAGCAATTGGTGCTTCCTAGGTTAGAGCCCTAAAACCAGGGAGTTGGTGCTTCCTAGGTTAGAGCCCTTAAACTAGGGAGTTGGTGCTTCCTAGGGTTGGTGCCTTAAAACAAGGGAGTTGGTGCTTCCTAGGGCTGGTGCCCTAAAACAAGGGGATTGTTTTCTCCTAGAGTTGGTGCTCTAAATCAATATTCATATAAAACTTGTAATTTGTAATTTAAGTTTATATTTATTGATGTTATTTACAGAAGTTTCTTGCTGATCAATAAAGTTAATAAATAATTATTTAAAATTGATAAAAGTTATCAATACTGATTCACCCCCCCCTTTCAGTATTGAACTGCATTCCAACAGTATTATCTATGATTAAATATTCCTCATACTACTAGCTAATTTAAGTGCTAACCCATGCCTAAATATGGATTTTATGATACGACTGACAAACATTCTTGGGACAAATGTAAAAACAAATTGCTTTGTATGATTATATAACTATATCTTCATTATGAAATTAAATGACCACTTATCTTATTCTAAAATATTTCAAATGCCATAATACACAATMTTCTTCTTGTGATCTTYTCATGCATTTTTCAAACATTTTCTACAAGAATAATGCATTAACCTTAACTACATATAAATGTTGGCAACCAAAATTTACCAAGAATAGAGCTCGTTACCCCACATTMTAGGGGTAACTAAGGAGATCATGTCTCGGGACCCACAAGTAGCATACATGGAGTTTTGAGAGTCATATTGACGAGTAAAGTCGCAGRGCCCCTCCTATTCATGTTGATCACCACTTATCACCAAYAKTAGAGTAGCATCCACTATATCGTCTTGGTCCCAGAGGACAGCAGGTATTGCTTCATGAGGTAACAATTATGGTGTCATGGTCACTTTAATACTTGAAGCATTTGAACATGCTGCAAATAATCCTTTCTTGATTATGGAACGTTTGCTCGAAAATTATACCTTTTGCCTAATTTCACCTTGGTGGTTGTCATTGTGTCCTGCAAGTTGGTCACCCTCGGGAAAAGGGTTTTTATTGGGTAGTTCCTTGAAGGGTCAACGTACCGTTCCCATTCATATTTACCATTTTCCACATTTATTCTCCTCTATTTCCTCATCTTTTGGGTTTTCGAGTCCATTGACCCAAGAAGGGATTGTACCTCATTTCATGGGAAGAAGGGGTTAAAGGCCCAAAGGTGTTGTAGYTGGAAAAAKATAGAAGCCAACATTATCCTTCTAGATGCTTGCCCTGATGTCCTGAGAAAAATAAAACGCTTCTCAAAAAAATRAAGGTCCTATAAAATAAATCACATAATTAATAAATGTCCCGCTTGATGAGGAAATGCATTTTGCAGTGTCCCTTRCTTTCCATTGCATATGGCACTCTATGTGTTTCTAGATTCAAGTGGCATTGTGGTACTCTTTACTTTCCATTATACATAGTACTCAATTTTTTGGAATATAATGAACTAATGGAAATAAAATGGCTTGGAAAAATGTTGCATCGTGGACGAAGGGAAACACACCCTCTACAAAGGCACCTGTAGATGAGACAATATGAACCCTTGTATGTCAAGAACCTCATTCCTAGAAGTGTTACCCCAATCCACCTCATATTCATTTCATGACTTATATGGGGTCTTCTTGGGAAACACCCTTGACTTGGGGATTGGCTAACCCAATAAGGCACCTTGACACCCCTCCCATACCTAAATTTGGAAAATTGTATAAGGTATTTGAGCATTTGTTCAAATTGAAAAGGGGAGTTTGATGCACATGTTTGGGTGGTTCTATTATTATTTGTGGCTTACTTTTCATGATTCATATGACTTTTGGACCCTTGGAGGGTGTACTTGTTTGTCTTTACAGGACCGTACCCATAGGATGGATGCTAGACCCCACATCTGGGGCACTATTTGATTATGAGTGTTGCACCCTAATAATGGAGGAAATTTCCTTTGGAGGCATCCTATCATGGTTAAAGTATGAGACTCCACCCTTCCCCACTTGAACGTTGGCCTTTGGAGGCCTAGACGTCACTCTCCTAGCCCTTGACGTCACCTAGGGGCTAGGGTTTTGATGGTTCACATGATGATTTTATGGGAGTAGGTACTAACATGGACCTTGGCATATGGGAGAGTTATATATGGCCTTTGGAGGCCAAACCTTCCACCTTTTCAGCCTATACATCATTCCTATGAGTTTATCATCACCCTACAAGGGCATGGCATCGCCCTCTTTAGGATTTTGTTTTATGAAAAAATCATTTTTGTAAATTAAAAGGGAAAATTGAAGGGGTCTGCCCTCTTATTTTTTAATGTTGACATTTGTATGTGGACAAATTGGTCAAGGAGGTTCCACGCAAATAAACCTCCTTGACATTTCATTTTATGATCACATATTTCTCACACATGTAAGAGACAAGTCTAAAATTTTCGCTATATTGGGGTTATTGGCTCTTTTTACTCATGCACTATCTCTTGGAGGATAAGTGTGGATCATTCTTTTCTGATTTTGGGATTAATTTGTTGCAATTAGGGTTTATTCTTGTCATATATTGGTGAAGAAAGTAAATTTATGCAATTTCAGTTCATGTTATTAAATGTTTATGGTAAATTTTACTTGTTCATATTGAATATTTTTCTTGGTAAAAACCCTGAGAGAGGAGCATAAGTGCTTCCTCCTCTCACAAGGTTAATTTCATCCATAATTTGTAAAGGAAATTGTACCTAGGTTTAATCTCCTAAAGCCCTAAAGTGTTAGCACTTTAGGAGTTTTATTCTAGACTCTTGATTGTGACATAATTGGAGAACTTAAAAAGGGAGAAAAGGTTCCTAGAGCCCAAAAGTTCTTGTATTCTAGCAATCCTTCTCTTTAAGGGTTGAAACCTAAGACCCTAATGTGCTAGAACCTTATATTTAAATCCCTACCTCTTAGATCTTGTTGCTATCATCTGCAAACCTATTGTATTATTGTTGTAAAATACTCCATAGACCTAAGGCACTAATCATTTAAGTTCTCTTGTGGTGAAAGTGATCAAAAAAAACTTTATTTTCAATCTCTCAAGCTATCTTCTTACTTTACTAACACCAACTAAAGTTAATTCACTTGAAAAACTTGTTGCTATTGCAAAAGGTTTTCTACAGCCATCTAATACTCTCTTATTTATTGCATAAATTAATCTAAAGGTGGCCTAAACCTACCAGAAATTGTATATAACAATTGGGTATTAATCCATTAAGTTCATGCTAAATTTTCATTGTCAATTGATGCTTTTTTGAATCATATTTCTTGCTATTGTTACAAATTTATATTTTTGTCATAAAAGGTTGTGTTGCTGCAAATTTGTACCAGCCATAGAAAATTCTCATTATATAGTGTCTTGTGAGGTTCTAATTGCATACTTGTACTTGGAAATATTCATATATATGCTACAAGTGTTATTGTTCCAGGTAGGTACTCATACAAGCTTCATACCTCTTTTCCCTTTGACCTAGAATTTGACTTAGGTGATCAATAGAGGGGGTGGTAGGATTAGCTATCAAAATTGTTGCTTTGATCCCTTAAGGTCACCGGGGAAGCCTCTCATGTGGTGGACCTTCTCCACCATTTAAACGTGGGGATTTCTTACTAATTGGTGACGATGGTAGGATTTTCTATAGTTACGCAAGATTTGGTGATCTTGTGTTGGGATTTTCACAATGACAAATATTGCAATAACAGAGCCATTATCAGTAACAATAAGAATAACTTAGCATTACTAGGGATAAGGGTAATGTGTGTAACCATATGAGAATTGATCTTCCCATGTCTTGTATCGGGGTCATTGTGACTCTTTGAAGCAACTACTACTTTGGCTTCCAAGTGTTCTTCAGGTGTCATCTTCTGTGCACCATCCACCAGCTTTCCTCTCACACCATCCAACAAAAGTCAAGAACCTACACTTCCTACTCTATTCAAATGCCTATACAAACCAATTTTTTCACACATTTCAAACACACCCAATTGATGATGCAAACTATTACTATCAATTCCAAGTACATGAATGCATAGGAGTCAATGGTTAGAGAACCAACTTGGTCAATCCATGCTAGAAAGAAATTCAGATATCCTCCTCCTTTTTTCACTCACACCCACACCAAAAAATATCGACTTCAAGTTAAAAATATCCACACTTCCAAAGTGAAGCTTCCACACTCCCAAACTAAAACATGTTCGACGATAATTAGTTGATGGAGGGAAAAGAAAGAAAATCAATTTCAACATATAGTTGATATAATTAAAATTAAGAAAATAATTTTTTCTTATATGCAAGATGGGAAAGCTGATTTGTTTTATCTTGAATTAGTCTAATCTGGTTCAAAGATACTGTGCCAATCCTATCCCTTATAGGAAAGGGAGGAAGTGCCTACCCATTTATGAGAATAGATCCATTATTAGTAATAATAACAATACCTTAGCATTACTAGGGAGAAGGGTTATGAGTGTAACCATATGAGAATTGATCTTCTCATATCTCCTCTTGGAATCACTATCAGTGTTTGAAGTAGCTACTACTTTGTCTTCCAAAATTTCTTTAGGTGTCATCATCTTTGCACCATTCACCAAATTTCCYTGCACATCATCCAACAMAAGTCTAGAACCAACACCTCCTACTCTATTCAAATGCCTATACAAACCAATTTGTTCACACATTTCAAACAAACCCAACTGATGATGCAAACTATTACTATCATATCCAAGTACATGAATGCACATGAGCCAATGGTTAGAGCACAAGAYTTGCCATTTCATGTTGGTGAGTACTTTATATATCCTCCTCCTCTTCCCACCCACACCCATACCAAAATATCTTGATCTGAAATTCAAACTCTCCACACTTCCAAAGTGAAGCCTCCACACTCCTAGAGTGAAACATTTTTTATGGTGATTAGTTGATGGAGGGAAAATAAAGAAAATAAATTTGAATGGTTAGTTTATAGAGTGAAAAGAAAGAAAAGAAATGTGCATTATTTGCAATATGGGAAAGGTGATTTGTTTTATTTGCAACTAGTCTAATTTGGTTCAAAGGCACCATGCCTATCCTATCCCTTAGAGGAAAGGGAGGAAGTGCCTATTTTTTGTTTAGAATAAAGCATCAGTAATAATAGAAATACCTTAGTAGTACTAGAGATAAGGGTTATGAGTGTAACCAAATGAGAATTGATATTTTCATATCTCCTCTCAAGGTCACTATGACTCTTTGAAGCAGCTATTACTTTGGATTCCAAAAGTTCTTAAGAGTTTCTTCTTACCTACCATATTTTAGAAGTATGAGAATCATATCACTCCATTACCATGTAGGAAATTTATCTTGTACCAGATACATTGTTTTCCAAACAATTAGCATTAAATAACATTCTTCATTTGTATGTTTTGAAATAGTTTTTGAATCTTCATGAAATTTATCTTATATATAAGAGATTGTCATTCTAAACTTTGTTTCTTTCTAGAATGTTAGGTAATTTGAAAAATACATGAAAAATAGATTTTTATTTTCAGGCATATGGAAATTTGCATTTATATTTATGTGCTTGTCCTYTAAAGGTGTGTGATAGTTTGTTAAWGTTYCAATGTCAGTGTGTTTCATGGATATATTCATTTTATATGATATGTTAAGATGCCCATAAAATTAAACAAGGCTCCTTGTACTTATACTAATTGAGARTTCCTTATGCATATTTTTCATATCATTTGAAGTTGAATACATATATATTGGAAATCAATTTGACTAACTGACTGAATATAACTAGTTGAAGTCTATTTTGTAATTTTTAGAGAACATGTTTTTTTCATCCCAAGGAAATTAAAGTATAATTTGTATTCTTCAAAGCCTACAATAATTCATGTAAATGTTAAGCGTGGAGTTGGTTTACTATAAGTAGATAAATCAGTTTCTTATGGTTTGATGAAGGTACCTTCTTCTTTTTACCCATGTCTCTATAATTTGTTGGAAGGTGTCTTTAGTTATTCATTATAAGCATTATCATAATCATGTGTGGTGAGGTTTCATGGTACCTTTAGGAAATTATGGTTAATATATTTTTTTGTAATTTTCAATGGAAATATGTTTAGTTTCTTAATAATACTTAGACTCAATAAGAACTACATACACTCTATGAAATGAAACGCGGTCCACAAATTCATGTATGGAAGTTAATATTGATATCAGGAGCTCTTATCACACAAAGGGAGCATGTGATGGACAATTTGTTTCATATACAAGTGAGGGTCATCCTTAGCAATAATTTAGTAGTGACCTAGAATTTAGGAATCTTTAAAGTTAATAACCTATATCTAAAGTGGAGTGTTTTCACTTCCATGATATAGTTCAAAGAACTTTTACCCGCATCTCTCATAGTTTTTTATTGCCTGTTAATCCCTAGACAAAGCCCCATGTTTGTATAAAACCTCTTATTAATACCTATATATTTAATTATTACATTTATAGTGTTATATTTGTATGTAGGATAGAACCCTTTATTGCACCCTTTCATTATAATTGTACCATTTGTCTCATATATATATATATATATATATATATATATATATAGATAGATAGATAGATAGATAGATAGATAGATAGATAGATAGATAGGAGACATAGTCTTAGGATCATCTTATCTCATCTCATGTTGTATTCTGAATTGGATATATTGTAAAAGGAGGTTTTCTCCTTGAATTCGACTATATTCATTGAATTTTTTCATTTTTAAGGCATTGGATCATAACATTTGGTATCAGAGCATTTATCCTAGGGTTTCTCTGCTTCAACCGAGTCATCTTGGAATTTTCGCTATTACATTTTTTGGGGATGCCCCAAATACTGAAATTTGTAGGTTACTCAGGAGACATATCCAAGTATATCTGATAAAAATTTCAAGTTCTAGTTCGTTATACGTTCTGAGATATAGCCTATGAAACATACGGTTTCTTACTCATCCTGAAATCAATTTAAAAGTAGTTATCTTGGGATTTCCACTATAACTTTGTTTCAGAGAAGCTTCAGATAGTGAGATGTTGTGTACACTGAGAAACAATAGTGAAGTACATCTGGTCCAAATTTTTTGTTTTTGTTCATTATATTTTCATCGATATCTGTTGCGGAAGTTTGGGTTTGTAACTAGTCCTGAAATTAGTCTCAAACGAGTCATCTTTTTATTTTCACTATAAATGAATTTTGGCGAAATTTCAGACTTTGAAATTTTCAGAATTCTAAGGAAACATAGTGAATTACATGTGGAAAAAAATTTCAGATTTTGAATCATTATACTTTGTGAGATACATCTTGTGGAAGTTTGGATTGTTTATTGATCCTAAAATTAGTCTCAAACCAGACATTTCGGTATTTTTGCTATAAATTTTTATCAGTGAAGATTCATACTATGAAATTTTCATAAGTTTAAGAAGTTGTATTAGAGTATTATAGGCCAAAATTTAAAACTCAGAAGGATTTAAATTTCAGATATATATCAATACCAAGGTCAGCCATCCAAACATTCTCCAAATTAGGGTTTGAAAGGTACGTAACTTACAATTGGTATAACTTTTTTATTGGAATATCTAATTGTGGTGATTCAAAATTTGTGATAAAGAGGAAAAGAGGTGAATTATAATTTTCTCACATGGATCCAAATTTTCCTCCATTTACTTAACCAAATAAACCTCTATAGATCTCAACCATGACTCAAGAAGAAAGAGAAGAAATTTTTCAATGGATTGGAAAAGTGGAAAAGAAGATGTATGAGGTGGAAAATGAGATGGAAAAGAAGATGGAAGAAATTACGGATCATGTGGAAAATAAGTTGTTAGAATTGAAAAATTCCATGTCTTCCATGATATTACATGCTCTAGATGAGAGACTCTTTAAAGGAGATATCAAACTACAAGGAAATCATGAAAATGTAGAGGAAATGCAGATTGAGTCCCAGAATCATGATTATTTATCGCTTCAAGAACCACATCATCAAGGATTCAAGTCAGTAGCAAGGAACTACTTCATTCCAAAGATAAATATGAGGAAGTTCCATGGTAAATATCCTATAACATGGATATTATAGATGGAGCAATACTTTGATATACACCAAGCGACAAGCTTACAAAAGGTACCTATTGCCTTCTTGTATTTAGAAAATGATTAATTTGTTTGGTATCAATGGATTTGTGAAAAAAAAAATTGTATTATCTCTTGGTCCATTTTTATGGATGAATTGATATCACATTATGGGGATATTAAGAGTAATACATTCTTTAGTCAATTGATAAATCTTCATCAAAAAGTTCAAATTATAGAGCACATCCAACAATTACAAAATCTCAATCTCAAGTTAAAGAACTTTCATGAGGATAATTTGTCAGACTTTATG
>JASDQU010501598.1:23319-42764 GCA_032191745.1 Picea mariana | reverse complement strand
AGGTACCCTTGCATGCTTTGTAAGGGTAGTCATCTTCTTAAGGATTGCCCTGATCTATCCAAGATTATAGAAGTATGGTCTACACACCCTCGCCAACCCATATCGTTAGCCTCTGAACAATATGTTGATGACCTCCCGTAAACTAGTCAAAATACCCTTGGGAAGAAGAAAAGTAGGGTCAAGTTTCCTTGTAGGTTATGCAGAGGGAGTCATCAAACTCACCTTTTCCCTCGTATGGATGAAGCCTCGAAATTACTGGAAGACATGACTATTTCACCGCCTCAAATTACAGCTGCTTATCACAAGATTTCTCTCAACCCACCTATAGTTGATGGAATGATCAATCTGGTTCCCCCGTTGGTCAGTCTGATTGATCAGGTAGTCAATCTGGTCAGGTCCTTAGTTGAACTAGTTAACAAAGTGGTTGATCCAATCCCATCCTCGGTCGATCCCATTCTCATGTTAGAGAGTGCAACCTAAGTGGTCGATCCCATCCCATCCTCGGTCAATCCCACTCTCCCGTTAGAGAGTGCAACCCAAGTGATCGATTCATTTCTACCTGTCGACCCCATTCTCCCCTTGGAGAATGAAACCCAAGTGGTCAATCTAACCTCGTCATCGGTCGATCCTACTCTCTCACTCGAGATTAAACCCAATATTTCCCATGTTTTTCTCATTGATACAGACTGCACCATGTCGGGGGATATTCCTCCTTCTCTCGTGGAACCCCCTCCAAGTAATGAGGCCATCCTTTTTAATTGGGGTGTGTTAACTGGACCTCATCTTCCCTCTCACATTCCTTTCTAGATTACAGTATAGGGATGAAGGTGCATCCGTTAGTATTTTATCCTCTATTGCTTGGCAGGCTTTGGGTTGTCCTCATCTTGCACCAGTTACACAGAATATGTTAGCTTTTAATAGAAGAACCAGTCAACCTTTAGGGACCCTTCCTCAGTTTCCTGTAACCTTGGGAGGGAAAAATATCTTTATTGATGTCATGGTAGTCCAAGACCCCTTGGATTTCGCTTTACTTCTTGGGCAGGATTATGTATATACCATGAAATATATTGTGTTCACTCTTTTTCATGTGATATCTTTTCCTCACTATGGAAGAATTGTGACTATTGATCAACTTTAATTCATCAACCCTAACTAGATTACCTCCCTAAATGGTTTGTATATACAAACGTGTCTCCCTTGCCACAATTCAATTATGTGGTGTTGTCTCCCATGTCTTTACCTGCCGATGACGATGATCCTCTCGTTGTAAGATCCATCTCTTATGACTTAGATCCAATAGTTGACATGGTGATCTCTTCGGTAGGGATATTGGAGCCTGACCTCCTTACCCCTATCATAGCCCTCGACATGTGTTCCTTCTAGAGTGTGTTTCTTCCGTCAAATGACGATCTCTTGGAATCCATGACCGTGTTTTGTCTCTTGACATGGTGTCTTTTTGGAGCATTGTCCTCTTGGAAGCCATGATCATCAAACCAGTTATGAGGATACTTTTATGTCCCTGTAGCAACCTCGTTAAAAATGAAATAGAGGTTTTGAGCATGCTTTTCTGATTTCAAGCTCATTAAAAAATGAAACCAACGTTGAGCATGGTTTTATAATTTCAAGCTCATTAAAAAATGAAACCAGTTATGAGGATAGTATTTGCATCTTTGTGGCAACCTTGTTAAAAAATAAAACAGAGGTTTTGAGCATGCTTTTCTGATTTCAAGCTCATTAAAAAATGAAACCAATGTTGAGCATGCTTTTCTGATTTCAAGCTTGTTAAAAAATGAAACCAGCCTTGAGCATGATTTTTTTATTTCAATCTTGTTAAAAAATGAAACCGGTTACGAGGATAGTTTTGCGTCTCTATGGAAACCTCATTAAAAAATGAAACAAATGTTATGAGCATAGTTCCCATTTCCGTGTCAAGATTGTTAAACAATGAAACAATGGTCTGGGGATTATACCTAGAGTCACAAGCATAGTTCTTGTCCTGTGTCAAGCTCATTAAAAACTGAAATCGCATTCCTCATCTCTTTTTGAGTCAAGTCCTTCATCTAGAATTTGAAGTTTCATTTCATCCACCTGTGTCGTTGGATGAAACGAAGCTTGGGGGGCAATGCTTTCAACCTCTGGACTTCATGCTAAAGTAGAGCCGCTAGTTTCTTAAGTTGGGGGCTAAGTACCAACCATGGGTTGGGAAGTCACAAGCATAGTTTTATATGGTTCAAGCTTGTGTAAAAATGAAACCACCTACCTCAAGCATAGTTTCCTCTAGTTCAAGCTTGTGTAAAAAAAATGAAACCAGGTCCAAGCATAGTTTTGGTTAGTTTTTAAGCTTGTGTAAAAATAAAATCTATCCCAAGCATAGTTTTGTTTTGTTTTAAAGCTTGCATAAAAATGAAAACAATCACGATCTTAGTCTTTGCTCTTTCTCGTGCTTGTAAATAAATGAGAATAAGTTACCGATCTTAGTCTTTGTTCTTTCTCGTGCTCGTAAATCGATGAGAATGTAACTAAGTAAACTTTTATCACTTTTTCGGGCTCATAAAGGTTATACGAAAAGGGAACCCCCTGGAGTTCCCTTTAAGCTCTTTTCAGACTCTCTAAACATGAAAATATTGCCGAGCAATCTTGTTATTTTCATGTTCGTTAAAGTATTAGAAAGAACGTCTGTTGAGGGATAGTTTGTCTCTTTTTCGGTCTCATCAGACTACTTTACAAAAAAGGAACTGAGAGAGTTCACTTTAAGTGTTTCTCAGAATCTCTAAATATGAAAAACCCTTGAGTTTTCTTTCTTTGGACTCGTTAAACAAACATCGAAAGGCCCATATGGGACCGAACCACTCCTTCCTAGGGTTCGTTAAACATACTCTGAGGGACTCATCCGAAGGATGAGCTTACATTACAAGCATATTTTATCCTCCTCAAGCTTGAGTAAAAATAAAGAGGTACTCGCTAGTAATGGTGGGGGAAAATTTGGGAAAGAAATGTGTCTAAACCTGCATTCCATGTAAGAGTCGCTTTTGAATATGACACCCTTTCACTTACTTTGTGTCTAGGTTGGGAAAATCCACTTGTCTCTTGACCATACTCCTTTATAAGATTACAAATCGGTCTATGATCCTTGTTGTTGAGTCAGTGTTTCCAAGACAGTTGTCGTGTCATCAATATGTTCAAAGAGAAGTTCAACCCAGAAATCCTTCTATTGCGTCAGCCATTTCTACAGTCCTTAAGCCTTCTATTGCATCGGCCATCCCTACGTCAGTCCTGAATCACTTGTTACTCTGAACTACTTCAAATCTTGTTTCCCATTTTGTGTCATTGATGGGGGATACATTAAGGCCCTCCTGTGATGATCCTTTTTCTGTTGACTTCAACTCATTATCCAGGAATTAGACTTAGAAACTAATTGGTACCTTGGAACTTGCATGCCTCAATGGAAGGTTTCCTTGCTTTCGACAGTGGGTTTTCATTATTGACCCCTGATCGGGAGATTCCACCGAGTGTTCGACCTTAGTTCATTTATTCACATTCGTTGGATTGTACTAAGGTATCTTGGGAGTCATTGACATCAATGGTGATTTCCCTCACACTTGTTAACGATTCTCATCAATGACCGGTAATCAAGTGGTTTCTACCATGTTTGACTTCAGCACATGTATTCGCATGGTTAGATTCGTACTATAGAGTGGTGGAGATGAATACCCTAAATATTTTCTCATAGATTCAGGTTGCATTGGATTATATTCAGTTTGTATTGTTTCATAGATCCACATTGTATGTCTCGTGGTTATGTTCAAATTTGAGTCTTTAACACATAGATCCACAGTGTATTTTTGGTGGCTATGTTAAGATTTGAGTCATATTGGCATGGAACCACAGTGTATGTTTGGTGGCCATGACCTGTATTACTTGACATGGTTCTTCGCATGTCAGCATTTATGCTTTGATTCATTTGTATTATGAGTATGGGAATGCCTACCTCGGTGATGATATATTATTGTATTGTATTTCCTTGTTTGTTGGCAGGTTTCGGACTGACTGTTCCTTGTTCCCTACACACACTCGAAAAAGTATATCAGCTATCACTCCGTTCTAACTTCATACTTTGGGGGGCTCTCTGTTACACATTATTTTTTTCACCACTATGACCATTAATGATGTAAACCTATATGTTGCCTTTAGAGGGGTCAATAGCATGAATTCTTGAAGAAAGAAGGGAGAAGAACTTTACCTAAGAGAAGAAATTATATTTTCCTTTGTAAAAAACCTATTAAGGAGGATTTCTGCAGGTTGCTTTATACATAGGGTGCAGAAATGCCTGATTTCCATAGGTTGCACTATAGCTAGGTCGCAAATTTTACGTAGGCTGCATTACAGCTAGGGTGCAGCGGCCTTCATACATGGGAAAAATGAGCATTTTCTCGATGCTTCTAGAAGGAGAAGCTTCTATGGTGAGGTGGCCTCCGAATGGTTTGGATATTACTCACTTTCATGATTTAGTGGGATCATCCTAACCTCCTCACCTTATCCTCTTCATCTTATAAAATGAGAGGATCTCTCATGGAGAAAGTTAGTTGGATTGAGCTTGGGAAATTTATATTGGCTTTGAGCTTTGCTTTGTCAAGATAGATTGTGAGTAGCTATTAGATCTATGGTCTTAGAATCCTTGGAGAAAGAAGTGTGTGGGAAGCAAGGAACTGTTAGAAGGAACCTGACGACATCAAGGCATCTGGTTGTATCTTTCTTCCACTTTTACTTAATATAATACGGTGACATGTTTCTTTCTCATAAAATCATTAGCATTTTATTACATGACTCCTTGATCACATGTTTAGGTTTTCATTGAATCTACTATTGTTGCTTTCACTTTGGTTGGTTTGTGTTATTGTAGATTTGATCTTACAAGAGCACCAGAGTGAAGTAGGGACAACAAAGATATAAGGAAGTGATATCTAAAGGTATGTCATCCATTCCTTCTTTGGTAGTAAATTCAATGATTGTAACTTAGGGAAAGTGTCATGTCTTGTCTTGTTTTGTTTTAGATCCAGGTGGATCTAGGGAGATTAGTTTATGTTCACATTCACTGATTTATCCAATAACACTATGCAGACTTATTCTTCTAATTCCCCATTTAGAAAAGATGATTTTACATCCATCTAATACACTTTGATCCTTTTGTATCATGAATAATCCAAGAATATTATGGTTGCTTCCATTTTGTACATGAGAGCAAAGGTTTCTTCAAAATGTATTCCTTCAACTTGAGAATACCATTTGCAAATTAGTATTGCTTTGTTTATGGTTCCTTATCCTTCTTCATTTAGCTTGTTTCTAAAGACCCATTTTGTCCCAATCACATTTTTGTCATTTGGTCTTGGAACTACTTCCCATGTCTCCTTCTTCTCTATATGACATAGTTCTTCTTCCATATCATTCATCCAATGTTCATCATTTATGGATTCCTCAAAGTTGCTTGGTTCAATTGTGGACACTAATGAAAAATGTCCTTGTTCAGGCGTTTGTGTTTGCCTTCTTCTTCTGGTTTCTACTCCAGCACTTCTATCTCCAATGATTTGTTCTCGTGGATGATTCTTCTAAACCTAGTGGTTAGGTGTCTTAGAAGGTGTCTAGAAATATTGTTGGTTGCTTTCTTCTTGTTCTGCTTCTGGTTGCTTCTCTTCTTGTTCTTGTTCTTCTTCTTCTTCTTGCTTTAGTTCTTCATTTTCTTTTTCTTCAAAGATGTTTAAATTTCTGCTTTCCTTCCTCGTCTTCAGAAATTTTATTTCAACAAATTTTACATTGATGCTTTCCACTATATTGTTGAGTCTTATAGTGTAGCACTTATATTCTTTGATTTTTATGAGTGCCCAAAAAATATGCCTAAATCCACGCGGGCGTCAAATTTTCCAATCTTCTTATCTTCCCTTTTTATGTAGCACTTGCTTCCAAACACTCTAAAGTGCTTGACATTGGTCGATCTTCCTTTCAATAACTTATATGGAGTCTTATCACTATTATTTTTGATCAATCCTTTTTTCAAGATATGAACAGTTGTATGCACCACTTGTCCCCAAAAGATATCACTTAGCTTGGATTCATTCAACATGGTTATGGCCATTCCTTGTATAGTTCTATTTTTCCTTTCAACAACTCCATTTTTCTTAGGTGATCTAGTTGTTGAGAAGTGTCTTTTTATTCCTTGTTCTTCACAGAAATACTTGAACTCATTTGAAGTAAACTCACCTCCATTATATAATCTTAAGCATTTGATTTTCAAATCAGTTTCATTTTCAACCAATTCCTTGAATACCTTGAAACATTTGAAAGCTTCTGATTTTTTCTTGAGGAAGCAAACCCAAGCCATTTTGGTCGTCATAAATGAGTAGCATGAAGTATTTTTCACCATCCAATCCTTTTGTTCTTGTGGGACCACATAAATCAGTTTTTACAATCTCCAATGGTTTTGTTGTAGAGTATTCCTTTGCCTTGAATTCAACTTTTGTTTGTTTTCCATGCTGACAGTTCTTGCACATAGAATTTGTTGGCTTTGTAATTTCTGGCATTTATCTTACAACTTGCTTCTTGTTGATCTTGACAATATTATCAAAATGTATATGGGCCATTCTCCTATGCCAAAGCCAACTTTCATCTTCTTTTCCCAAACAACATCTTTCTTCTTCGATCTCATTAAATATGTATATGTTTTTTGGAGTCCTTGTCGTTGTTGCCACTAGTTTGTCTGATCTTTCTTTCCTTATTTCACATTCTTTTGAATTGAATATAAGTTTGTGTCCCTGATCACACATTTGGCTCACACTTAGCAAATTATGCTTCATATTTTAAACAAGTAGGACATTTTATACCACATCATCTTTGTTTCCAAGACTGATTGTGCATGTTCCTATAATTTTGGTCAAGTTATCATTGTCAAATGTCACAAACTCCTCTTTTTCTTTCTTTAATGTTATAAATTTGGTTTTGTCTCCGGGAATATTCTTTGAGCATCCACTGTCAATATACCAATGGCTTCTTCTATTTTGGGCTTGTAAGGCAAACCCACATTCCTCAACCTTCAAATATTCTTGCTTCCTTTTCCAAGTTCTTTGTTGTTCCCCTATATGATTGAAAGGAACATGCCTAGTCTCCCTTGAAGAAACTATCAAATCACTTATGCCATTTTCGGTTATGTGTCCAAAATTGTTACATTTCTAGTATTCAATTTCATAACCCAGAGCACCAAAATTGTTATATTTTTTTTCAAATGCCTCACGAGCCTTCCGAGGATAATTTCTTTCATAATGATAATTGGTATTTTCATAGCCAATTTTGTTCCAGGTCTTTCTACCCTTTTCATAGTCTCTATAATTTATGGCTTTATGCCCAAAATTATTGCAAGAATAACACAAGCCAAAAAACAATATTTTGGTACCTGGGTGTGGGTAGTCTTCTAGTTGGTGTTGTTCTTATGAAATCATGATCTTATTATTGGGTCTTCTTCATTGTTGGTCGTTGATTCCATGTTCCTCTAAATGCACAATCTTCTTCTTGATTCTTCTTTATTTCTGGTTTTTCTATGTCCTCCTTTAGAGGCTTTCATTCTTCTTTCTTGATGGAACCCTAAACAATATTTGCATAACTTCTTTGCGCTACTTCATTTCCTGTCATCATACAGCTTGAACGCTCATCAATATTATTTTGTTTGTATCCAAGTCCATACTTTTCATAGAATTGTTTTTATTGCAAATAATTTCATCCAATATTTTGGTGTTATTGCCAAGTTTTATTTAGATGTCCTTCTTCTGTAGTTCCTTTCTTAGTGAGACTATTTCAGCATCCAAATTCTCTATTATTTTCTTCTTTTATTCCAATTGCATATTGAGTGTTTCTTCAATCACTTTGGCTTCTTCCAACTGAATCCTTAGATCTATGATAGTCTAGTTAGCTTCTTCAGAATTCTTTCTATGGTTTCCAAAGCCTTCCTTCAATTTACTTAAATCTTCTTTGAGAGACTTTTTTTTCTTCCTTTCTATTCTTAGATCACTTAAGTCATTAATCAATTCTACCTCAAGATTCACTTCTCCTTATTCTTCATAGTTGTTGAGGAAAAGGTATTGAATACCTTACTCAATAATTTTCAGATATTTCCTAGCTAGGACAATATAGTTGGGAATGTCACCGGGGATTTATAGCCTCAAAACATTCACTCAATCCACAAGTATCAATTACAAAGGATTAAGGATGATTGTATGATTTATATCTGTAACCATGTAAAAACAAAATTTTAAACAAAGTTAGGTGAATGTATACATATTTTACATTGAAGTAAACATGGAGACAGAAGTGAAAAGGAAGAACCAAGTCATGAAAACACACGTATGAGATAGAACAATAATCTAATTTTATTTCATTCTAAGATACAAAACTATATTTATCTTTTACAAACCCCTGTGAGGGTATGGACCAAAGTCAGATTTAGAAGTCTCTGATGGGCACCATACAAAAGACCCTGATAGTGAAATAAAATTGAAACTAATGATCTAGATCAACTTGCCACAAAATGCTAACACTTGACTCTGCAAGATATTCTTTATGAACCATGAAAATTAATTCACAAATAAACAAGAATACACAGACGATCAAGGATAAATCAAACACCTTTAAAACAAGTTGTTGAAATATATGATTCAGTTTTGAATCATGTTGTCTTCAATAAGACCATGTTGTCATCAAGAGGATTAGGCTTTCATGTAAACTCAGAAATGAATGAAAAATGAAGCTATCTCACTAACTAGAGATAAAACCTTAGTGTTGTAGTTCCCTTCTATTCCCCCCTTGTCTCTTCCTCTCATTAAACCTTTATTATTTCTCAATAAGTTGATGTAGTTCAACTAATTTCTTTAGTTAAGTCAAATTAACTTAACTAATTAGTTTGGGAAGAAATAATTAATAATAATATATAAATAAGGGTCTAATTAATAATAACTAAATAGGTGGGACCCCTTGTGACTCACATCATTCTCTTTGCCAATCATCAAATATAAAATACCAAATTAATCATTTGGATCATATAACACCCTTGTAGCTCCCATGGATATCATTTAAGTCGAATATTTAAATATCAAAAAAATTTAAGACCATATCCCAAAAAAATAATATATCCATCTTATCCATAAAAAATATCCAAAATAAAAGCTTGTTGTCCAAAAATTTGTTGAAAATCATGAAACACTGTCTTCATCACCGAATCACATAAAAAACATTTAAAATCCATATTTGTTGTGTGAGGCATATTTCCTCTTCTCATTGTTGTCTCCTCTTGACTTTTCTGGGGTAGCCCTTGATTGGAGTCATCTTTTAGGTGGAGACATGAAGACACGAACTTAGAAGACTATGTGGATGGAATAGAGGGGGAAGTCGTTACTTTTCCTATATCTAGCACAGGTTGTGGGACGCCAGTTTTCAGTTTCTTATTGGCATGCGAAGACTACACTAGTGAAACAACATGGGAAATTTGTTCATTAGGATTAATTGGAGGTGGTGGTGGTGGTGGCGGTAATGGAAATGAGACAATAGGCCAACCACAACAGTGAGAATCAGGTTGATTGACAATTTCTTGCCAAAATTTCGTTTGCAGGAGGTTTAGGTTGCATCGACGCATGTGGGGGAACATGAATGCCAGGAAAATTCGAAGGCTGTTGAAAAGGGGGCCTTTCAGGTCGAGGATGTAATATCCCATGGTCAACTGAATTAAAGAACCCAACTTGAAACATTTGGTTCAACTCTTGTGGATTAGCATCAAAGTGAATAGAAAATCGAGGCCTCCTATGGCCCCGATGCCAGTTACCCCTGCCTCTATTATTTCAACCATTATCGCCCCTGCTGAAAAAACTCATCTTGTAGAAATATTTAATCAGTCATGAAGTTATTAATAACCCATACATGAAACTCCACTTAAATAAATCAAGATTTGGCTCTATTATTTACCACAAAACCAATGCAATTCATCCATAAGACTTTCAWTAATTGATTGACATATGAACAGAGGATTGATAGGGTCATTGGGAGTATGGGGGGCTTGTATTGAGTGTATAATGATATAATGGAAGGGAGYGATTCATGAATATTGTTCAAGCAATCAATAAAACAATCAAACTGTGTATACAACCTACCCTCATTATCCCAATTACATTGTTTCTCATTTTTAAGGAAAAGTCTGTATGAAAATAAAAGAAATGAGGTGGAAGTTAATTGATGATTAGTATTCTRGGGGTTGGTTGTATACACAGTTTGATTGTTTTATTGATTGCTTGAACAATATTCATGAATCRCTCCCTTCCATTATATCATTATACACTCAATACAAGCCCCCCATACTCCCAATGACCCTATCAATCCTCTGTTCATATGTCAATCAATTAAAACAATCAAACTGTGTATACAACCAACCCCYAGAATACTAATCATCAATTAACTTCCACCTCATTTCTTTTATTTTCATACAGACTTTTCCTTAAAAATGAGAAACAATGTAATTGGGATAATGAGGGTAGTGTATTTTACGTAAAATGATATAATGGAAGGGACTCCCATGGATATTGTTATGTCATATATCAAACAATTTCATTCTCAACATTAAAATTTAAACCTCTTTACTGTTTCAAAATTGAAATTCAATACTTTGTTTCCAAAATTCCAGAACTGGTGTTTCGCTTCAAGGCTGTTCATTTGCATTTAGAAATTCCAATGCTCAGGGATCATTTTATAATTTTTTTCCCAAGAAACATTCAACAGTAATAACATAGCTTGCGCACAACAGAGTCGAGGAGACACAACACCACAATAATCAAAACGAACAGTCGAGGAATGGACAGAATGTGGTCCATGATATTAACACCAGTACATTTTAAATCACTACAAGGTTCCATGAAGTGGCCAAAAAAGGGATCCCTGTGTATAACACTATTTCAAYTRAAAATTCGAATAACCATGCTTCCAAATTTCTCTTTCATTMTGGTTTACAAGACTCATTCAATGTGTATATAATTCATACACAGAGGTATTATTTGTATATGGAACCAAACACACAGTAAGTCGTATCCTTTAAAAATATTTTTGCAACRTTTCCATCACCCCAAATATTTCCTCGTGACAGACTRTATTACAAAAACAAATGAGTGGTCTTAACATACTTTATAACTTCACACAGTAAATAATCAACGAAACCCATGACTAAAAAGAGAACGAACTGGCAATTTATTAAATTATGGGTTGGCCACCTCCACCCTATTTTCCAAAAGCATGGTTTGATATATAATTATCAACAATGATGCGATATAGGAGGATGAGCTGACCAAGTTTGAGGGTTTGGCCAAAGGGATACCTTTAACATCTTAGTACCACCATAAATTTCCACATTCGCATTTACAGAGCTGATACAAGGGCACATGCATGATATTCATGAAAGACACAAAATTAAATGATAGGCAGAGTTTCCAAATAACCCACAGGTCGCGAGCAGTGATAATGTTTTTATCGGACGGAGAGGAATCAAAAAAAGAAAACTAGAGGCAAGTCATGCCTGAGAGGTTCCCAAACAATATCCTTTTTCATAGGTAAAGCAAGAAGCAGCTACAGACAGTAAGAGACACCCGCGTCGTTTTCAATGCGAATATTTCACATACAAATGCCACAGAGACCAAACTTCACTAATAATCCATACACAATCGAAAATCCCACATATCATAACTTTGGAAATGCACAGACAATGATCAAACTCAAGCGCCAACTATTGACTTAATTAAAGAGAAGAACGAAAAATTCATGGATGGAGTAGCAAGAAACCCCATACTTGTGTGTAAAATTTTCCAAGGAGAATCAACCAAGTGTGTATACCTCTTCCACAGTCAAACAAAGCGGAGTAACAACAACCAACAAAAAACCAAATTTGAAATGGCTAGGGTGGTGGGCATGAGGTAGATTAGAGCGACATGCATTTACTACATGTCACATCTACACTTACATATTCATCCATAGCTAGTATGAGTAATCTAACCATACAGCACACAACCCACTAACAACTTACTCCAAGCTTGATACACCACCGTATCCAAAGTCTCAAACTTTAACAAATGCGCCAACCTTTGTTTAAAACTCCAATGTGAAATATATCAAAAACTTGCTATGGATACCATGTCTCAACCATATATTTCCAACTTAAACAATGTATACAACCCTTTCCATTTTGAGATCAATGTAACCACCATTCCACATACCGTACACCATACATAAATTAAAATTGGAGTGTAGATTCTTCGTCAAATTAAATTTAGCATAGTAATACTTGTGAGAGATAATTAAGACAACATTTCCTCTTTAGTCACCTCTCCCATAACATCCTGTAATCAATTATTTTGACAGTGATTTAAAGCAAATAAATTGTAGAGCTCATATTTGAGCCAACCCATAAGCACATAAAACATAAGTGTTGTATCTTCATCATAGTCACACAAGTCACACAAGGGGTCCCGCCTAGTAGTATATTATTAAATATAGTTAAATAATAAGGCATTGCAACCATTTGCAAGAAGGCACCCTATGTTGCGCTTTTGGGCATCAACAAACTAGCGACTCCATAGGGAAATTTGTTTCCAACAAATTAAGAACTTCAAATCTCTGGTTTCGCAAATCGATGAACATAGATCAAATAATTGTTGACCAGAATGATTATGCAACAGGGGGGAAGAGACGGTTTAAGGGAAATAATGAGACGGTATTTTGGGAATAACTCATGAAAAGTGGTACGTATGAGGGGGTTTGGTCCTGTATKCATAGCATTCGATCAATCACAGTAAAAAGTGTTTCTTTGTGTTAAGGATAAATTTTCTAATATGCTCTTTTGAATCTCAGGATGGAGGGAAGAAAGGGATAGCAGAAAATAGGGAAGAAGACCAAATAATCTATCTAACAGCAGTACTAAAAGAAAAAAGCATTTTCAGTGATGTCTTAAAAGGAGGACATTGTGACAGTTGTGTAAACTTTATTGTTATTGATCGACAATAATTACAGAATGGCATTCTTGTGGAAAACTGATCCAAAATTTATTCCTGACAAACATCAAAACAAAATAGCAGAAAATAAAACAACAATAATTGAAAAGTCAATTGAACCAAGCAAAATAAAACAACAAAACACAAAGCTATGTACAATAGTGATTCTAATATGGCGTTTAGTAATCAAGATGTTTCCACATAATGCTTCAAGTGGGAACCATTGGTACTATAAGAAAACAATCACTCTTCCAAATATTTTAAAAGATAAGAGTTTGTACCTAGGACAAAAGAGATTTTGAAAGGACCTAGCCATAATTTCTGAAACTTCAAATGTCTTCCTCTATCAGCATGGGTTGAGTCCCAAAGTAAGACTTTCTCATTTACCTTAAATTTGACAGCTTTTGGGTGTTTGTTAAAATGTTTATTTATAGTTTATTGTCTTCTCTTTATGTTTTCCAAGGCAAAAATTATTTGTTCTTCTAAGGCTAATAGTGCATTTATCCTTTGAGGGACATTGGAAGAATTTAATTCTTCAATCTGTAGCATCAACCATAGAGAGGAGAGTTCCAACTCAGTAGGTATAATGGCTTCTTGACCATAAACAAACTAAAAGGAAGTGCAACATGTGCTTACCTTGGTAGTAGTGCGATCTTTCCAAAGGGCGTAGGTGAGGAGGGTATGCCATTAATGAGGCTTATCTTCAATGAGACTCTTTATGATCCTAACCAGATTCTTGTTAGTAGACTCAGCTTGCCCATTTCCTTGGGGGTAATAATTTGATGAAGTGAAATGTTTGACTCCCAACTTAGCTAGAAATTGAGTCAATTTTGCGAAAATGAAAGCAGGACCTTGTCTGTAATAATCTCTAATGGAATGCAAAATCTGGAGAAGATATTAGTTTCAAGGAAAGAAATTACATGTTCATCTTGTGAGTGTCTAAGAGGGACAGCTTCAGTAAATTTAGTGAAATAATCGGTGGTTGTCAAAATAAAAATGTACCCTGTGGAAGATGGAGAATTAATAGGACCAATATATTCTAGGCCCCATTTAGAAAAATAAAAATACGGGAGAACATGTTGCAAAGGCATAGCAGAAAGACGTTCTTTCCCAATGAATTTTTGGCACTTGTCACAAGATCTTGCAAATTTAGAAGAATCTCAAAAAATTGAAGGCCAATAGTAACCATTTCTTATGATTTTAAAAGCAGTAGCTTTAGCAGAAAAGTGGCCACCAATGTGAAAGACTGAATCTAAAGATCTGTGAGTTTCATGTAACAATTATTGTACTTCCTCGTCATTCACACATCGAAGTAATATACCATCAACAAACCTTCTAAACAAAAAGTATCCTAAAATAATATACCTGGACGATTCAAGGCGGAGTCTCCTCTTCTAATGAGGATCTAAGTTACTTGGGCATTTCTAATACTGCAAGTAATACACCAGATTTTTATACCAAGGGTGTTCATCAATAGAAAGGGTTTGATTATCAATATAAAATAGTGTTGAAAGAGGATTATCTTGATCGTTGATTTCTTCACTTGGTTCAGGATGTTGAGCTAAGTGAAGGGCTAGGTCTCGTCCCTTGATTGTTTTTGAAGTCATGATCGTCAAATCATGCTCTTGAATCTTGGCAAGCCAATGTGCAATTTTTCCTGAAACATAAGTTTGTGAAAGTAGAATTTTGGCAGCATGAAAAGGGACTTTTACCTGCATATGTTTGCCTAGAAAAAAGTCTTCAAATTTATCTACAACTTTAACAAGAGCAAAGGCATGTTTCTCAATATAAGAGTACTTGAATTCATCATATGATCAGCTTTGGATCATGTAAGCTACAGGTTTTTCATTATTCTGGTGATCCAGGTGGATATCGGTGGCCACCCACCTCTTCAAACTGGCTCAAAACAGTTTTCTGACAATTTTGGTAATTTACTATTTTTAGCAGTTTTTCACTTTCGGAGCCGTTTTGAGGCCCTAAACGATGTTTTTTGGGAAAATGGGGATAAACATATATGTTCCTTCTATATTTCCCCCAAAATGAATCTCCTTGACGATACCTTTCCAATGGGCTATCATACACCTAAAACGGAGAACGTATGCAAAAGTTACGACCCCGGGAAGTTGATGTACTAACTTACCCAAACAGGGCCCACATGACTTTTGGCGCTTCATATCCTAGGGTTAGGTTTTTGGATGTCTAGGGTTTTTGGTATTCTTGTTTATTTTAAAAATTCCTTCAGAGCCTCATTGTAATGATCTTCTTGCGAATGAGCTCATTCGTCACATCTCTTCTCAGAGATAAGCTGCCACCATTCCAGTAAGCTTGTTTCCACTGCATTTTACAGTTTCAACTTATTTCCTTATTGAATAGAAAAGCAGTTTTATTGTATCTTTGTTATTTTGTGTTAATCACCTGTTAATAATCTGTAGTCATTTTTTTTCGCTCATAAAATCTGAATCATCAAGTCATCACATTGTAAGAGAATAACATAAATTGCTTCCTCAGTGGCATTAGTGTATATGATAAAATATTTCTCAAAGTTTGGTTTCGCAAGAACCGGTGTGAAACTGATTTCCTTCTTAATCCTAATGAAATCTTTTTCGACGTCATTTGTCTAAGAAAAAGAGTGATCATGCGTTAGAATATTATGTATTAGTTTAACCATTAAAGCAAAATCAGGAATAAACCTACGGACAAAGTTGATAATGCCCATAAAGGCTTGAACCTCCTTTTTGAAAGTGGAGTCAGGAAGGTTCAAAATAGCAATAGTCCTTTCAGTATCTATTCTTATTCCTAAATCAGAGACGATATGTCCAAGGAGCTTTCCCTTGGTGACACCAAAAATAGATTTAGAAGGATTTAAAGAAATCTCGAATTTTTTGCATCGCATAAGAAATTTTCTAAGATGACCAAAATGATCTAATCGATTCTTCGAATAAACAGTAAAATCATCAAGACATACTTGGATAATTTTACGGATCATATCGTCAAAATCTATTTGCATAGCTCTTTGGAAAGTGGCACATGCATTAGACAATCCAAAAGGCATGTGTTCGTAAGAAAATGTGCCTCAGCGTGTAGTAAAGGTGGTTTTGTTTCTATCAATCCTTTTTACCTTGATTTGATTATATCTAGAAAAACCATCAAGTAAGAACATCATTTGTGACCCTGGAATCTGTTGCAAAATCATTTCCATATTAGGGAGAGGAAAATGATCTTTAACACTTGCTCTATTCAATGTGCGAAAATCAACGCATAATCGAATTTGGCCAGTTGTCTTCCTAACAGGAACTAAATTTGAAACCCGCTCGAAATATTTAACTGGGACGATTATACCAGCCTTCAAAAGTTTCTCCAGCTCTTTTCTAATAGTAGCTTCTAGCACAGGGTTAATGGGTCTTTGTTTTTGCCTAACTAGTTTTATCCCTTCCTTGATAGGAATTGCATGTTGTATGAGAGCAGAATCAAAACCACAAAGATCCTCGTATGACCATGCAAAAACATCTTGAAATTCACGTAGTAGTTCTGTGAATTTCTCCTTTTCTTCGTCGGAACATTGGGCACCTAGTTTAACCATCTTTGGAGATTCGGATGTCCCAAGGTTCAAGGAAATGGTATCACCCACTTTCATTTTCGACTCCTCTTCATTTTGTATCTCTTTGTTGCCTACATCACTCGACGAAAATGAACTCTCGAGAGGACTCAATCCTTTTGGAAATTTGTTGTCTTCGATAGATATGATTTCCTTGGGCTTAAATGGTTCATTTTGTATGAAAGAAGAGATTTCTTCATCATTAGGGAAAACCTACCATGATTCTAAATTATCAGGAATGTGAGGACAATATAAATATTGAAATGTACAATCAGGCCTTTGAGCTAGAAGTTGTTGAGTAGGAGATGAAGCAAATACAACTAACCTATCATCCATTGAATTAAGTTCCCTCTTAACATGAGTGATGTTAAATGATAACAGGTTCGAGATAAGCATCCAAACATCTTGGGTATAGCATTTCATCAATTTATTACTAGGAGAATAGATTTTATGCACAAGGTTCACAACAAGTTCAGAATCACCAAAAACTATAAGGTGGTCGCAATCAAAGTTATAAGAATTTTTTATGCCTAGCAATAAGGATTCAAACTCAGTGACATTGTTCGTGCAAGAAAACTTTAACCTATAAGAAAATTTGTAAATTCTACCTATAGCTTAGTATAAGATAATGCCAGCTCCATTACCTTCATTTGAACATGAGCCATCGAAATGCATGTGCCACATACCATCTTCCAAATCAATTTGTTCCAGAGTAGTGTCACCCTCATCAACAAAGATAGAGTACACCCCTAAGTCTTCCTCAAGAGAGTTTACATTTGGTTGAGGAATGCTCTCTATGTATGGTGAAATTATTCCTTCTCTTAGAACTATAACATTATTTCCATTCCAGGGGACGGATAAGTGTGTTCCATCAAGAGAAAGATATCCACCTATTAGGGCTTGCTAGTATCTTCCTAAGATAATAGAATAGTTTTTTACTGGCATGTCAATTACTTCAATGTTGAAGGTTGTCCTTATTTCGGGATGTGCACACAGAACTAAAGTTACATCTTTGATTTCACCTATAGTTGACTACTGCAGACTATTATAGGAGAGCATGCTTCTATAATTTTCATTAGTACATGATAATCCTAGCTCTTCCATGATGATTTTTGGCATTACGCTTGGACCTGAACCACCATCAATTAGGAAACAATGGGCTATCTTATACATAATTTTTACAAAAATAAAAAAAGTGCGTTTCTTTACAGGGTGTCTAAAATTATTTACACCTATCTTATTTATAGTGGGATCCTCTTCTTTTGCCTCTTCAAAAAGGTTGGCTATGGTAGAATATTTTCCTTCCATAAAATTATTGAGATGCTTTTGTTGTTCAAGGAGGAAAACCATGTCCAAAAGAGTAGCATTGGCCTTGATATTATCCAATTGGTTAAGGATGTTATACATGGAAGAGGGAAGAGGGGAAGGAACTCCTTGACTTTCGAGGATTTTGACAGTTTGTACATTAGTAACTTGTGAAGATGAGGCTAGAGTGGAAGAAGTACAAAGAGGATCGTATTTCCCTTTAGGAGCATAAGATTTGTTCCTAGTATTTATTATCATAACATCCTCCGGTTCTACCCAATATAGAACAACGATAGTGATTTTGGGATTCTTGCCAAATATTTTATCTCTAACATTATTATTAACTTCAGAAGTACTTTCTTCATGATTTATTCAAAGAAGTTACACTAACTGCGAGACATAATGGCTTTAGGCTGAAAAGTGTTCTCRTTTGTATTCATAAAAGGTGTTGAGGAAGAAGAAGATGGCCCTGGACTAAGTGAGGGAACATTCCCCTTTCATTAATAGGATATCATYTGATTGTTCATATCTTACACAAGTTGTAGGAGGGTAGACATATATGTTTTCTTGACTGAGTCTCCTTTAGGGAGACTTGTTCTTTCAAGTTGTTCTTCGTACTCTAGGAAAGTGTGGAGAGTGGAGCCAAGATTGTCAGTAGCCTTTTCTTTGAGCCTTTGATKATAAGGAGAGGGAAGCACATTATAATAATGCATGAAAGCTGTTTGATTTTGGGGGCGGATTAGTTCAGCGATTTGATTGTACAATTTGGTGAAGCGATGGTTAAAGGACTTAATAGTCTCACCATATTTGTAAGAAATATTGTTATATTCCCTTAACTTTTCGGTCGGGCTCTTGGATTTTCCATAAGTGGACTTGAACCGATAAACCAAATCTTCCCAAGTGGAAAGGATTTTTGGAGGGAGGTAAAAAAAATCAGTTGTCACTTTTCCTTCAAGGGAGTTGACAAATAAGTGCATGCATGTATCGTTATCATTAGCCCCGATATTATGACAAGCATTAGAAAATGCCACTAGGTATTCATTTGTAGAAACAATATTATTCCCTGAGAACTTAGGAATATGTTCTTTAAACTTGGGTAACAGACGAGTAGTAGGTGTTAGATTCAAGGGAGAAGATGCATGCCATTGGGTGGTCGTAGCATCTTCCTCAAACTGAAAAAGCATGTATTTCTTTATAACTTTAGAAGGGTTGGTAGAAGATTGGATAGAAACTTGATGACTATATAGACTACCAATTACCAATGAGGTTGAAGGTTGGGATGATGAAGCACCTCCAATACCACTAGAACCACCTTCAAATGTCATTTTGAAAGTGATGGGTAAGGGTGAAAAAGGTGAGTTGGCAGAATCATACAAATTCCTCCTTAGAGTGCTTTCTTGGGTCGACAAAATGGCTTTCCTCCTTCCTATTTCAATGATAGGAGTATCTTCAGGAGACAGTCCTCTTGTTCTTCTAGAAATGCGAGGATG
>JASDQU010501598.1:11911-23299 GCA_032191745.1 Picea mariana | reverse complement strand
CAAATGTCATTTTGAAAGTGATGGGTAAGGGTGAAAAAGGTGAGTTGGCAGAATCATACAAATTCCTCCTTAGAGTGCTTTCTTGGGTCGACAAAATGGCTTTCCTCCTTCCTATTTCAATGATAGGAGTATCTTCAGGAGACAGTCCTCTTGTTCTTCTAGAAATGCGAGGATGTGAGGACATGAAAAAGAAGACAAAAGACTTAGGAAAAGGGAGGTTATTGATGATTTCTAGGCTACCTTTTCCTAGCTTCCTAGCATTCACGGATACTTATATTTTGTTCAACTACTTCCCAAGAGCATTCAAGCTCATCCCGGGTACTCGCAGTTTCTAGAATAGTATTGAATAAGGTCAAGGCAATGCTAGTCTGGTCTTTAAGACCATGAACAGTATTAGGCTGGCTTGTAGAAGGTATTGTCATGAGAAAAATTAGTCAAAGAGTATTCGAATAAAACAGAAAGATTCAAAGATAAYCGTGAATACAATCAACTAGAGAGATGTGGAAGATCTCCCCAGTATAGTTGCCAAATAAATGTTGAGGAAAAGGTATTGAATACCTTACTCAATCATTTTCATATCTTTCTTGGCTAGGACAAGATAGTTGGGAATGTCACCCGGGGTTAATAGCCTCAAATTTTTCACTCAATCCACAAGTATCAATTACAAAGGATTAAGGTTGATTTTATGATTTATATTTGTAACCATGTAAAAATAAAATTTTAAACAAATCTAGGTGAATGTATACAGATTTTACATTGAAGTAAACATGGAGACAGAAGCGAAAAGGAAGAACCAAGTCATGAAAACACATGTATGAGACAAAACAATAATCTGATTTTATTTCATTCTGAGATACAAAACTGTATTTATGTTTTGCAAACCCCTACGAGGGTATGGACCAAAGACATATTTACAAGTATCTTATGGGCACCATACAAAAGACCCTGACAGTGAAATAAAACTGAAACTAATTATGCGGATCAGCTTGCCACAAAATGTTGCCACTTGACTCTGCAAGATATTCTTTATCAACCATGAAAATTAATTCACAAACAAACAAGAATACGCAGACTATCAAGGATAAATAAAACACCTTTAAAACAAGTTGTTGAAATGTATGATTTAGTTTTGAATATTGTTTCCTTCAATAAGACCCTGCTATCATCAAGAGGATTAGGCTTTCAAGTAAACTCAGAAATGAATGAAAATTGAAGCTATCTCACTAACTAGAGAGCAAACCTTAGTGTTGTAGTTCCTCTTCTATTCTCCCCTTGTTTCTTCCTCCTATTGAACCTTTATTCTTTCTCAATAAGTTGAGGTAGTTCAAATACTTTCTTTATTTAAGTCAAATTAACTTAACTAATTAGTTTGGGAAGAAATAATTAATTATAATATATAAATAAGGGTCAAATTAATAATAACTAAATAGGTGGGACCCCTTGTGACTCCCATCATTTTATTTTCCAATCATCAAATATGAAATAGAAAATTAATCATTTGGATCATATAACACCCTTGTAGCTCCCATGGATATCATTCAATTTGAATATTTAAATATCATCAAAATTTAAGACCGTATCCCAAAAAATATATATATATCCATCTTATCCACAAAAAATATACAAAATAAAAGTTTGTTGTCTAAAAATTTGTTGAAAATCATGAAACATTGTCTTCATCACTGAATCATATTAAAAACATTTAAAATCCGTATTTTTTGTGTAAGGCATATTTCCTCTTCTCATTGTTGTCTCCTCTTGACTTTTCTAGGGTAGCCCTTGGTTGGTTAGACCCGTGGGGCTGTATTGCACTGATCACATGGGAGCAGTCATATTTTGGGTGGAGATATGAAGACACAAACTTAGAAGACTTTGTGGATGGACTAGAGGGGGAATTCGTTGCTTTTCTGTTATCTAGCACAGGTTGTGAGACGTCAGTTTTCAGTTTCTTGTTGGCATGCAAAGATTGCACTGGGGAAACAACATGGGAAATTTGTGCATTAGGATTAATTGAAGATGGTGGTGGTGGTAATAGAAATGAGATAGTAGGCCAACCACGGTGGTGAGAAGCGGGTTGATTGACAATTTCTTGCCAACCGTCATTTGCAGGAGGTTTGGGTTGCATTGACGCATGTGGTATAGGAATGCTGGGAAAATTCTGAGGATGTTGAAAAGGGGGCCTTTCAGGTCGAGGATGAAATATCCCATGGCCAACCAAATTAAAGAACCCAACTTGAAACAGTTGGTTCAACTCTAGCAGATCAGCATCAAAATCAATAGAAAATCGAGGCATCTTATGGCCCCGATGCCAGTTACTCTTGCCTCTGTTATTTCAACCATTATTTCCCTTGTTGAAAAAAATCATCCTATAGCAATATTTAATCAGTCATGAAATTCTTAATAACCCATACATGAAACTCCACTTAAATAAATCAAGAGTTGTCCCTATTATTTACCACAAAACCCATGCAATTCATCCATAAAACTTTTATTAATTGATTTTCATATGAACATGGGATTGATAGGGTCATTGGGAGTATGGGGGGTTTGTATTGAGCGTAAAATGATATAATGGAAGTGAGAGATTCATTAATATTTTGCAAGCAAACAATAAAACAAACAAACCATGTATACAACCAGCCCTCAGAATGCCAATCATCAATTAACTTCCACGTCGTTTCTTTTATTTCCATACAGACTTTTCCTTAAAAACGAGAAACAACAGAACATGGAGTGAAAAATGTAATTGGGATAATGAGGGGAGTGTATTTTTCATAAAATTATATAATGGAAGGGACTCCCATGAATACTGTTATGTCATCTATCAAACAATGTCATTCTCAACATTAAAATTTAAACCTCTTTACTGTTTCAAAATTAAAATTCAATACTTTGTTTCCAAAATTCCATAACTAGTGTTTCGCTTCAAGTTTGTTCATTTGCATTTATCAATTGCAATGCATGGGAATCATTTTATAATTTTTTCCCCAAGAAAAATTCAACAATAATAACACATCTTGTGCACAACAGAGTCAAGGAGACACAACACCACAATAATCACAACCAACAGTCGAGTAATGGACAGACTGTTGTCCACGATATTAGCACCAGTACATTTTAAATCACTACAAGGTTCCATGAAGTGGCCACAAAAGGGATCCATGTGTATAACATTATTTCAACTAAAACTTCAAATAACCATGCTTCCAAATTTCCCTTTCATTCTGGTTTGCAGGACTCATTCAATGCGTATATAATTCATACACATAGGTATTCTTTGTATATGGAATCAAACACACAGCAAGTCATATCCTTTAAAAACATTTTTTCAATGCTTCCATCACCCCAAATATTTCCTCGTGAAAGACTGTATTACAAAAACAAATGAGTGGGCTTAACATACTTTCTAACTTTGCACAATAAATAATCAACAAAACCCATGACCAAAAAGAGCACGAACATGGAATTTATTAAATTCTGGGTTGGCCACCTCCACACTATTTTCCAAATACAGAGTTTGATATACAATTATCAACAATGATGCGATATAGGAGGATGAGTTGACCAAGTTTGAGGGTTTGGCCAAAGGGATACCTTTAATATCTTAGTACCACCATAAATTTCCACAATCGCATTTACAGAGTTGATACAAGGGTGTGGTCATGATATCCATGAAAGCCACACAATTAAATGGCATGAATATTTTCCAAATAACTCATAGGTCGTGAGCAGTGATAACATTTTTATCGAACAGAGAGGAATCACAAGAAGAAAACCAGAGGCAAGGCAGGCCCGAGAACTTCCCAAACAATATCATTTTTCATAGGTAAAGCACAAGGCAACTATAGACAATAAGAGACACCCACGTCATTTTCAATGCAAATAGTTCACATACGAATGCCACAGAGACCAAACTACACTAATAATCCATACACAGTCAAAAATCCCACATATCATAACTTTGGAAATGCACAAACAGTAAGCAAAATCAAGAGCCAATTGTTGGCTTAATTAAAGAGCAGAGAAAAAAATTCATGGATGGAGCAGCAAGAAACCCCATACCTGTGTGTAAAATTTTCCAAGGATATTTGACCAAGTTTGTATACCTCTTCCACATCCGAACAAAGCAGAGTAACAACAACCAACAAAATACCAAATGTGAAATGGCTAGGGTGGCGGGAACGAGGTAGGTTAGAGCGATGTGCATTTACTACACATTGCATATACACTTACATATTCATCCATAGCTAGTATGAGTAAGCTAACCATACAGTGCACAACCCACTAACAATTTACTCCAATATTGATACACCACCATATCCCAAGTCTCAAACTTTAACAAATGTGCCAACCTTTGTTTAAAACTCCAATGTGACATATATCAAAAACTTTCTAGGGATACCATGTCTCAACCATAGATTTCCAACTTAAACAATGCGCGCAACCTTTGCCATTTCGAAATCAAAGTAACCACCATTCCACATACCATACACCATACATAAATTAAAATTGGAGTGTAGATTCTTCGTCAAATTAAATTTAGCATAGTAATACTTGTGAGAGATAATTAACAAAACATCATTTCCTCTTTAGTCACCTCGCCCATAACATCCTATAATCAATTATTTAGACAGTGATTTAAAGAAAATAAATTGTAGAGCTTGTATATTAGCCAACCCATAAGCACATAAAACATAAGTGTCATCTATTCATCATAGTCACACAAGTCACAAAAGGGGTCCCACCTATTATTATATTATTAAATATAATTAAATAATAAGGTGGTGCAACCATTTGCAACCAGGTACCCTATGTTGTGCTTTTGGGCATCAACAATAGTCTCCTTCATTATTTTAAGTAGTTTACTCTTGAGTCTCTAACACCATGAAGAGTACTCTTCTTGAGTCACTATCACTATCATCATCTTCATTTGATGAGGAATTATCATCTTTTGAATAGAAGCTTTTCTTTTTCAAAAATCTTCCTTTATTTCTTTCCTTGTCTCTTTTCTAATATTTCTTTTCTTTCTTAGGAACTTCTTCTTCATCATTATCTGAAACCCCTTGCATCAGGACATTTGGAAGTGAAATGGCAAACTTTACCACAATTAAAGCATTTGAAAGGAATCTTACCTTCATACTTTTTGTTTCCTCTTTTCATCTTTCTCACAAAGTTGGCTTCTTCTACATTATCTGAATCATCACTGTTGTTGGAGCAGGGTTTTGACCTTGGCTTTTTATTTCTTGTCTAATTGGAGGCTTTGAAAGCTGCTTCCCTTCTAGATGGATTTTCCTGTTCTATTCTCATTTCATATGCTGTAAGTATTCCATGTAATTCATCCATTCTCAACGTAGCCAGATCTTGGTTTTCTTCTAGAGCTAAGATTGTAGGGTTGAATCTCATTGGGAGAGATCTCTGTATATTTTGCACAATAACTAAATTTTCAATATTTTCTCCCAGTCCTCTTATAGTATTCACAATTTCATCAACTCAAAGAAAATTAGCTACAATATCTTCTTCTTCCTTCATTTTCAGATGTTCTAATTTTTCTTTGTAAGTCTGAAGCTTGGCCCCTTTGACTTTAGCATCTCCTTCATAAACGTTCTTAAGCTTGTCCCATATTTCCTTTGCAGAATTACAATGCATAACCTTAAAAAATTATGAACCTGTTAGACCACTTAGAATGGAATTTATAGCCTTTGAATTGTATTCACTGAGATTTTTCCCAACATTATCTATTGGATAAGAAGATGGTGCAATGTATCCATTTACTACAGCTTGTCAAACATCAAATCCCTATGCCCGCAAAATTTCTCTCATTCTTATGCTCCAAAAAGAATATTTTTTATCATAAAAGAATGGTGTTCCATTTTTGTTAAATTATCCTTACTTATCCATGATCTTCCTTCCAGTGGTTAGACTTTTCCTAAAGGAACCCTCTCTCATACCAATTGGTATAATATCCAAGAACACTTAGGCAGGGTGAGTCAATAGAGTTATTTCAACAATTTTAACCTTCAAAAACTACATAAAAATTAACCATTATTCATGTCATTCATAATCACATAAACTCATACACATTGCACACAAATTTTACATGGAAACCCAACTAGGACAAAACCATGGAAACTTTTCTTAAGTAGTTTCAAGATTTTACAAGCACCAAATTGAAGGAAGCACCCACTCCCTAATTTTCCAGCACCTACTAGAAGGAGACACCAATCCCCTTGAAATATTTTAAATGATCATTCATGATCAAATCAACCTTCAAATACAATCCCAAAATCACTTCTTAAATATGCATACAAAACTGCTCATAATTGTACTTCAAATCTGCAAACTTGTAAGATTCACCACAAGCTCAATTTTCCATTTTCTATTATGAAACTTGGATGTAATATATTAGGGTATGTTCTCCTTCTAATTAAATAAGTGTAATTCAATTTTGACCTACCAAGCTTCAGATATAACCATTTTATCTCGAACACTTGTTTGGGACTAGTTTCTAGATTACTCACAAACCCTAACTTCCAACAAGTATAACTTTATATCTGTAATGAATCAAGATCTGAAACTTGTACCCAATATTATTCAATATCTTATCTAAAACTCATCCATGTTTCTCTCCTTGAATCCTCCCCAAAAAAAAGTTATAGAAAAAATGGAAAGATGACTCGTTTTGAAGAAGAAAACCCTAGTTTTAATAACCTCAATTTCCACTGTGTATAACTCCAAACATGTAATGAGTCAAGACCTAAAATTCGTACCCAATATTCTTCTCTATCTATTATAAAACAAATTTAGTTTTCTATATATAAATCATTCTAGAAAAAAAGTTATATTGAAAATTCCAAGATGACCTTCAAAGAAAACCCTAGAACAAATCATCACAAGACTTCATCTTCCCTTGGAATTTTGCCCTTCTTCACTTCATCTTCCCTTAGAAATTCGCTCCTCTAGGATAAAATTCACTTCTCTTCCTTTGCTAGGTTGAATCGGTGTGTTCCCAATTCCAAATGAGTCTCATCTTATTTATATGAGTATTCTCCACATGAGGGGGTGCGACCAATGGTTGCAACTTTTGGGTCACACCTCTTCCTTAAGAATGGTCGACCTTAGGGGCTTCTTTACTTTACTTTAGAGGATTATTATCTTGGATTTAAGGGCTTCTTCACTTGGTTTTATTGATTCTTCAAGGATCCTTCAAGGTTCCATTTGTGTACAAATAAAAGTGGGCATGTGGAAACAACCACATTTTATCTCATCTTGTGAGGGCCATGCTTCAAAGCTACGCCATAAGGGGAACAATTTGGAGTTATATACACTTATTTCAAGGATCGTTCAAGTATATTCAAGTGGAGACATAATCGTCACTTTTAGTGGATTATGGTCTTTTCTTTAGGGCTTCTTCTAAGGTTGACACCAATGAAAACCAATTTTCCAACATCAATATGGCAAGGAAAGTGGAAAGAAAAATATGGATACTAAAAGGGTGACCTCTAACAACTATAGATAGAACCATATTCCCTCTCCTAATATCAATCAACTAACAATTTTGACACCTAAACAAATGAATTAAATAAGATCAAAGGGACTTTGTTTCAATTGTGATAGAAAGTACAATAAGGGGCATAAATGCGGCGAGAAGAAATTATTCTACATAGATTGTGAATAGGAAGAAGATCAAGAATTGGAACCATTACAAGATCTAGATATATAATATGTTACTTCGATGATATCTTGCCATGCATTGATCGACATCAGTACTCCACAAACCCTCAATATACAAGGATACATCAAAAAGAAAAAGGTAACAGTGTTGATTGATTTTGGTAGTACACATAACTTCATCAATTACAAATTAGCAAAAGATCTCAATTGCTTTATATATCTAGAACCAGAGTTTCAAGTAATGATTGCAGATGGAGGTACCATAAATTGTTCTGGGAAGGGACATAGTATTAATCTCAATATGGGGGAGTATTTCTTAGATAGTCTCATGGTTTCCATCAAAATTGGTGGTGTTGATGTTGTATTAGGGGTCTAATGGTTACAATCATCGGGAACAATGGCCCGTAAATTTCAATATCTTTTYATGAGATTTTCCTTGGAAGGAAAGGAAATTGAGCTTAGAKTTCTCCAAGGGAAAACCTMTAAGGTGATAAGCTCTAATAGCATGAAAAMATTACTCATAATGAGACACCATGGTGTAATTGCACATTTGTGCTCACTAGATGTTCAAACATCTATGTCCTCTACTCCACTATATCTCCAAATAGTTATCAACAATCRTTCCAAGGTATTTGGAGAAATTYCTAAGGGTATTCCACCTACTYAAGATCATGACCATGCTATTCATTTGCAACCAGAAAGTGTACCACCTAGCATTAGGCCTTATAGGCATCCATATGCACATAAGAGTGAGATTGAGCATATGATCCAAGAAATGTTAGAGGCCAGAATCATTCAGCCTAACCAAAGTTCTTTCTCTTCACCAATGGTGATGGTTACAAAAAATGATGGTTCTTGGTGTATGTATCCAGATTATAGATAATTCAACAAAATGACCATCAAAGATAAGTTTATTATTCTTGTCATTGATGAATTATTAGATGAATAGCATGGAGAAATTTTATTTACTAAGTTGTATCTTCATTTGGGATATCATCAAATCAAAATGAGGCAGGAAGACATTCCCAAAATAGCCTTTAGAACACATGATGGTCATTATGATTTTTTGGTTATTCCATTTGGACTTACTAGTGCACCTTCAATATTTCAAAGCTTGAGGAATTTTGTTTTCAATCCCTTCCTTAGAAAATTTGTGTTAGTATCTTTTGATGACATACTAATCTACAAAAAATCTTGGGAAGGGAATGTACAAATTGTTGATAGAGTATTACAAATATTGGAAGAGAAACAACTTTATGCAAATCCTTCCAAGTGTGCATTTGGGGTTCAAGAAGTGGAATATTCGAGTCATATTGTATCTCATGAAGGTGTAAAAGTGGACCCTAAAAAAATTAAAGCTATGAGGGAATGGAAAATTCCCAAAACCTTGAAGAAACTTAGAGTATTCTTAGGATTGACAGGCTATTACCACAAGTTTGTCAATAACTATKTTCAAATAGAATCACCTMTAACAATGTTATTAAAGAAGGAATCGTTTTCTTGGACTCAAGAAAAAACYAGAGCTTTTGAAAAACTTAAGGAGGCTATGTGTACAACTCTTATCCTAACAACACCTAACTTCACAAAAACATTTATTATGGAGTGTGATGACTCAGGTCATGGAATTGGTGCAGTTTTAATGCAAGAAGAAATCCCCATGGCCTTTGAAAGAATAMAACTTAATARAAAAAACTTACTCAAACCCATTTATGAAAAATAAAGTTTGGCATGTTGGTGCACGATTATAAGACCCTAGGTTCAAGTTATCTTAACCAACAAAACCCTTCAGACACCAACCCTTCAGCATTACCTGCATGCAAGTGAAGTCTCACCCGAGGCATCTACTGGGGTTGTAGGAACCAAGTTTCTATAGTAGTGAGGGAATGAGAGGTGATCATCTTAGTCATTCTTACTTATATGTTCTGCATGCATTATTGTGTATTTGTTCTTCCTTGGTTACTTAGTGAATTCAGTACAGATTATCATTATGTTGCAATATAAACCATTTACTGTAACATTCATGTTATTGCGTAGTGCTCATATGAGAACAAAATCTATTCTAACCATGCATAAGGAGAATATCCATGATCTATCACATAAAATACATGCAAAACACAGTAGTTAACGTGGTTCACCAAACTTTGGGCTATGTCCACAACGACTGGCTTCTTTATTATTCTTTCTATAATAGTCTCAGGCTTGTGCACTGCGCTTACAATAGATATATCATGATATCTCTCTCTCCATCTTGACTAGCCACTTTACAGTGCAAGTCTCTCTCTCTGCAACATCTCCCTAACACTCAGACACAGACTCTTCCATTCTTGACCTATTTTATCACTCTTCTTACAACATAGGAACTCTCGACAGATTGGAACCCCTATTCTCCCAACTCATTACATACTGATACATGAATTATAGGGAATAAACCCTACTTTTTTCATTCCAAAACCCTATTACAATTCATGAMAACTCATGTTAACTCGTTGATCGGGCTTGATTTTCCTTCTTTTACGTCTACATGTTTCTTTTGTKCTATGACAGTTGTTCTTCCTRCTTTTGTGTGTCTTTCTTCTTTTAGCATGTCGAGTTGTTATCCTTCTTCTTTTCCCACTTTCTTATCTTACTGTATAATCCTGCTTTATTCTTCTGCTAAGTGTATTCTTACTGCGCACTATACTCCTGAGCATGCCTCYACTATGCACTCTTGAGCATGAATGTGCCTTCACTGCGCACTTTTCGCGTGCCTTGTCTTCTTCCCTCTGTTGTTGCACATATCTTCCATACTTAGGATTTCTGAAAACTGAATCAAAATTTCTTGTTCAATTGAATCGGAATTTATTTTCCAACAAGCCCCCAACACTCACTCGTGGCTCGTCCTGAACCATTTAGGCATGTTGTGTTCTCCTCCATGCTTTGATGAACTTTTGGGAAGTGTCCTTAGTTGTCGCAACTTTCTTTATTATTTTTGCCTTTGTTTCCACAATTTCTTCTACACCTTGCACAGTCAGGGATGTAATTTTTTCTTCTGTGTCATGTGCTACTTGCTTCACCTTGATTTGCATCATTACCAGTTCTCCTATCACCTTTAGTGCGTCTTCTTGCACCGGTCCTAATCATTGTTGGAGGATATTTTTTTGGTCCCACATCTTTTCAACTTCCACATATGACTACCTATTTACCAAAATGGTCATCATTCGTTCAGTCGGTGGATGGGTGTTTATGCTCTCTAAATATTTCTACGCCTTTTCCTGTGCATCCTTCATTTTTTCTTCCACGGCCTTCATTTCTATATCCTCTACTAGGTTTGTCCGTAATTTCACACTTTCCTCGTAGATTTTTGCACATTCCACCTCCAATTTATTGATGTTTTCTATTGTTGTCATCATTGTTCTCTCTCTTCCTACTCTTTCTTCCAGTGGTGTATCAAGTACAATTTAAAACCTTTTTTAACTTATACTTGAACCATTCAACTATATACAATGAGCAATGAAAAATATTATAAGAGTTACACCAATACACCATAATACACCATGCACAACATATGAGAAATAATCAATAGTTATTGTTCAAGGGAAGTAATGACTTCCAAAGGTAGCTACAGCTTCCAAATGTAAAGGGAGGGATAAACCTCCAAGAGGAAGATACAATCCTCCAATATCAAGAGAGAGTTGAACTCTCCATCCTTTCCCCTTCCTTCCACCCAAGAATATATGA
>JASDQU010501597.1:18786-34479 GCA_032191745.1 Picea mariana | reverse complement strand
TTATAATATTTGTTCATAAAATTTATAATAGTTATATTTAATGATTTTTATTATTCAAAAATTATAATTAATTAAATTTAAATTATTAAATATGAAAATGAATTCCTTAATAATAATGAATTTTGATCTTCTTTTTTTTCAATCTTTTGATTCCGTGGTAACAATTTATATCCAAGATTTATCTTTACCTCTCTTTCCCTATCTCTCTCTAACTCTACATGCTAATCTCCTGATCATTTTTTAAAATTAAAATACACTTTAAAATAAATATTTATTACTGTATTATATGAATATGTCACCAACTTTGTGATATCTCAATTAATGTTTAGTAATTCAAAGGTTAACATAAGCATATGTTAATACAATACACCATAATTGTTTTTATAATAAACAATAAATATGACAATAAAAGTATATCAAAGCCACATCTTATGCTTGTACTATTTAATGTATTTTATGTTGGTTGTGGAGCCTGATCTGATAATAGAAGTTATGTTAGGGTATTTTTCCCTAGAAGGAATCCCTCTTTTATGAGGGAAATGTATTGCAGCTATGTATGATTGTGAATATTGTATTCTGAGTGAGGAGATTGTGAGAGAAAGAAAAGGAAGTTACAACAGGTGTGTTGTAGGTTGTATCTCTTCATTTGCTAGATAGTAAAAGGAAGGACCTGACAATTTCTCTGGTGGATGTAGCCCATACTTGGTGAACCACGTATATATGTGTCTCTATTCTATTATGTATATTTTGTGTTTTATTTCCTCATTTGTTTTTATTTTATTGCTCTGTGATCCTGTTTTTCTAACGACTGGTATCAGAGCGAAATGTAACTCGCAGGAAAAGAGGGTTCCTGGTTCAAGTGGGAGTAATGGTGGAAGATGGAAAGTTTAGGGTCGAGAAATTTAACGACCAAAACTACCAGTTATGGAAGATGAATATGGAATATTATTTATATCAGAAGGATCTATTCCTACCATTGGGTGGAATAACAAAGAATTTGAAGGCCACAAAGGATGAATAATGGGAGGTTCTTGACAGAAAGACACTAGGAAAGATACGACTAATCCTAGAAGCATCAATGGCTTTCAATATTTCAAAAGAAAAGAAAACAAAGGAGCTCATGGACGCATTGGCTAAACTGTATGAAAAACCCTCGGCGTCCAATAAGGTATTTCTAATGAAGAGATTATTTAATATGAAGATGTCAAAAGGTGGGTATGTTGCAGATCATTTAAATGAATTTAATACGGTTACTAATCAACTAATTTTTGTAAAAGTGGACTTTGATGATGAGGTCAGGGATCTTCTAATCTTTTGCTCATTGCCAAAAAGTTGGAACGACTTAGTCATGGCTGTAAGTAACTTTGTCTCTGGTTCAAACACTTTTAATTTTGATGATGTTGTTGGTGTTATCCTTAGAAAGGAAATGCGATGAAAAAACACATGGGAGACATCAGGTAATGCGTTAAACATGGAGAACAGGGGAAGATAAAAGGATAGATGAAAGGGCTCAGGGAACCGTGGGAATTTTAGGATGGTTAGATCCAAATCCAGAATGGGAAAGATGGAGTGATGGAATTGTGGGAAGAAAGGACATTTAAAGAAAGACTGCAGAGCTCCAAAGAAACAAAGAGATGGACAACATGAGAAAAAATAGGAAAAAAATGTAACAAGTGATGTGTTACAAGATGCTTTGATTCTTTTTGTAGATAATATTTATGAGTCTTGGGTAGTAGATTATGGGGCTTAATTTCATGCCACATCCCCATAGAAAATATTTTCTAGATTAAGTTTAGGGTGATTTTGGACAGGTTCATTTGGGTGATGATGCACCATGCAAAATTGTTGGAATAGGAAAGGTAAAAATAAAGCAAAGGAATGGAAACCAATGGTTGTTGAAAGATGTAAGACATGTTCCAGATCTAAGGAAAAATATAATTTCAATAGGGTAGTTGGAAAGTGAAGGATGTATATCTATATTTATAGATAAGGTGTGGAAGGTCACCAAAGAATCACTGGTGATAGCAAAAGGAGAGAATGTAGGTACATTGTATTTATGTACTGGCAATACTGACTCTTCTATCTCTTTAGCTTCTACAGGATTGGATACAACATTGTGGCATCACAGTCTTGGACACGAAGGGGATGCATATACTTCACAAAATAAATGTGTTTCCAGATCTTAAACAAATTGATTTGGATTTCTGTGAGCATTGTGTTTATGGAAAACATAAGAGAGTCAGATTTCTCAGAGTCAGAAAAGAAAAGAAGAGTGAAAGGTTAGAGCTTGTGCATACACATGTATGAGGACCAGCTCAGGTATCATCTCTTGGTGGCTCTCATTATTATGTTACTTTTATTGATGATGCAACTAGAAAAACTTGGGTTCATTGCATTTGACAAAAATCTGATGTTTTTGATACTTTTAAGAAATGGAAAGCTTTGGTTGAGAATGAGACAGGAAAAAGGTTGAAGTGTCTTAGATCAAACAATGGAGGTGAATATTATAGCAAGGAGTTTGATGATAACTGTTCATACCACGGGATTCGTAGAGAGAAGATAATTCCCGGAACACCACAAGAAAATGGTGTGTCATAAAGGGGATGAACATGACGATCATGGAGTGTGTAAGGAGTATGAGATTGCATGTTGGTTTTCCCTTACAGTTCTGGGAATATGTTGTAGATATTGTTGTTTAATTAATAAATAGAGGACCTTCAAGCTCTTTGGATGGTAGAATTCTAGAAGAGGCATGGATAGGTAAAAAGGTAAACTAATTTTTTTTAAGACTTTCGGTTGTGAAGCATTTGTCCATATTGATAAAGAAAATAAAAGAAAGCTTGAGGTAAAATCCAAGAAGTGTACCTTTATTGGATATGGTGTTAATGATTTTGGTTATCACTTATGGGATTATGAAAATCACAAAATCATTAGGAGTAGAGATGTCATATTCAATGAGAAGGTCATGTACAAAGATCAGTTGCAGGGAAATATACAAGAAAAAGAAAAACCAGAATACACAATGCTTGATGAGACCACTGAAAAATAAATTTCAAAGGTACCAGAAAATAAAAATGTACAACAACAAGAGAAACATGTACCTCAAACTCCTGCAAGTATTGTTAGAAGATCTACCAGGTTAAGTAGACCCATTGAATGATACTCTCCTTCATTGTATTATTTATTTTTGATTGATTCTGGTGAACCAGAATGTTATGAAGAGGCAATGCAGGTAGACACTAAAAAGAAGTGGGAGCAAGGCATGAAAGAGGAAATGGATTCCTTGGAAAATAACCAAACTCAGGATTTGGTTCAGTTTCCTATAGGAAAAAGAGCATTGCAGAATAAATGGGTTTACAAGTTGAAGGAAGAAGATGGAGGAAAAAAGTGGTACATGGCTAGACTTGTTGTAAAGGGGTTTGCACAAAAGAAAGGTATAGATTTTGATGAAATATTTTCTCCTATTGTTAAAATGATTTCAATTAGGAATATTTTAATTCTTGGGGAAGTAGAATATTTTCATCTTGAACAATTAGATGTAAAAACAACTTTTCTCCATGGAGATTTGGATGAAGAGATTTATATGCAACAACCACAGGGGTATGAGGTCAAAGGGAAGGAAAATTTGGTATGCAGGTTGAAGAAGAGCTTGTATGGCCTAAATCAAGCTCCAAGGCAATGGTATTTGAAGTTTGATGGGTTTATGAAAGAACAAGGTTATAGTAGATGTCTTTCTTATCACTATGTTTATTTTAAAAGGATAGAAAATTGAAGCTATATTATCTTGCTATTGTATGTAGATGGCATGCTTGTTGCAAGTTCTAATATGAAGGATATAAATTTGCTCAAGAAGAAATTATCTAATTCATTTGCGATGAAGGATTTGGGTACTGCAAAGAAAATCCTTGGTATGAGAATAACAAGAGACAAGAAAAATCGCAAATTGACATTGTCTCAGGGTGAGTACATAGAGAAGGTGTTGGAGAGGTTTAGAATGCAAAATGAAAAACCATTTAGTACACCTTTGGCCAACCATTTCAAATAAACCAAGGAAATGTGTCCCAAGACATAGGAGGAGATAGAATACATGTCCAGGGTCCCTTATTCATCAACAATTTGGATTCTTAGGTATATGAAAAATACAGGTAAATAACATTGGGAGGCAAAAAAGTGGATTCTTAGGTATTTTAAAGGTACTTGTACTCATGCATTATGTTTTGGAGGTTCAGACATTGTTCTACAGGGATATGTTGATTCACATATAGAGGTGATAAAGATAGCAGGAGGAGCACCAAAGGGTATGTTTTTACTGTAGGTGGAATAACAATAAGTTGGATTTCAAAATTGCAAAAGGTTGTTTCACTTTCAACAACTGAGGTAGAGCATGTTGTTACTACAGAGGCTAGTAAAGAGATGATTTGGTTACAGAGGTTTATGAAAGTATTGGTAAAGAAGCAAGAGAATAATATGTTGTACCATGACAAAGAGATTTCCATTCATCTTGCAAATAACTCAGACTTCCATTTGAATACTACGCATATACATCTCAGGTACCATTTCATACGATCCGTCTTGGAAGATGGACATTTGAAATTGGAAAAGACACACACTAGCCAAATCCTAGAGACATGATAACAAAGGGAGTAACCAGGGAGAATATGAGTTCCTGCTTAGTTTCAGTTGACCTTCAAGCATGAAGGTGAAGATGAGAAATTTTCTAGGTCAAAGAAGGATCATAGTCCAACAAATACAACAATAGTGGAGTTGTTGAGATCAGTCTCCAAGTGGGAGATTGTTGGCTGTGGAGCTTGATTATCTTCCTGATTCAGAGGTTTTTGTTTTAGCCCTGTTTATACCCCATGAAGAATTTACACCTTGAAATATTACACCTCTCCATGTGAGGTATTTGCAGGGGGATATTCCCCCCCCCCTGTGAGGTTTGGGGGCAAAGCCCCCGAAGGAAAATTTTCCTTGTAAATTTATATTGTAATTTCATAGTAAATCTGGACCATTCATTACAAGGTCAAATATCTGACGGTAGAATTTATGTTAGGGTTTTTTTCCCTAGAAGGAAAGCCTCTTTTATGAGGGAAATGCATTGCGACTATGTATTATTGCAAATATTGTATTCCGAGTGAGGAGACTATGAGAGAAAGAAGAGGAAGTTACAATGGGTGTGTTGTAGGTTGTATCCCTTCATTTGCTGGATAATAAAAGGAAGGACCTGGAAATTTCTCTAGTGGACGTAGCCCACACGGGGTGAACCATGTATATCTGTGTCTCTATTGTATTGTGTATCTTCTGTGTTTTATTTCCGCATTTGTTTTTATTTTATTGCTCTGCGATCCTATTTTTCTAACATTTTCAATATGGTGCTTGTAAACGGTTGTTAAATTTTCATATTCAACATTATAAAATGAAGAATAAAAAACATAATTGGCCATTATAGATACCCATAATAAAATGACACATCCACCATATAAATGTTGAAACAAAGCATTTACATATCAATCTTTGTTTCCATCGCCTTGATTATCTTCCTTGCTTGGCATTATAACATTGTTGTTCTCAAAAATATATTTGTATCTCGGATCATGCTTTAGTACATACCACCAATCTCCATCCAATATATATGGATAAAAAAAACACTTGGTTGCAATGCTTTGGGAAAACAAAAAGCTCCTTAATTTCAACTGATGTTTTTTTAGATTTAGTACATATTATCCCACTATATCAATATTCCTTTACATTTATCCAATCGAAGGTATCCCACCACTTGCAACAAAAAATAACACATTGAAAAGATGAGAAGTCCACTTGCATGATCTCTTGTATCTTTCCAAAGTAACATAACTTCTCCTCTATTAGGTTTTGATCACGATGGCTAGCATGACTAGATTGGTTGAACTTGACTTCCACTTCACAATCTTGTGTGATGTGTCCATCTTCAACATACTCAATGTGACAATGATGTCCATATGCCCACATAGATGGGAACAAATGCACCTGTAAAAATGCGAACAAAGGATGGTATCATATGTCTAATAACCCAAGCATTGATAAACACATAATCCATGTTACAATTCAAATGTGATATATTATAAATTGAACGTGATACTTGGAGATGTTATTACAGAGTTGCTACACCCAATATATATGTTTAGTGCATCTAAATATTCTTCACATGGGTTGCGATAAAAAATTACATATTTCTCTTGTATCTGGTCAACCATCCAACTACTGGGATATATTTTTGGCTTATTTTATTTTAAATGATTAGGATGAGAAATTATTCTACCATTCAACCATTTGAACACTTTTTTGTCACTGTCCCATTTCCTTCTTGTCTCTTCATACTCTCTTCACGTGACCCATGGTTGCGTTGACTCTGCATTGTAAAGAACGAATTTATTGATGGAGTCAATTTCTAAACTCGCTAATGTATACAAGAATTCAAAATGAATAGTATGAGATCAAATATATAATATCAACTTCAATGTAAACAATTTCTCTGTACAAATTTGAAAAAATATAAGTGACTTGCTCTTTATCAAGCTCCCTTTTCCATTTGTTTGGAGTAACTTCCCTTCCCTTTTTTTCTCATCCCATTGATCATCCCAAATCACTTCCCCTAATGTGTCATCAACTTTCTTAATGTACTCACTAACATAGTAGATTGACTCATATACTATGTACCCCTCTATGATAAAACCCTCTAGTTTTTCCCTTTGTTGAACAAACCCCTTCAATTTTTTGATGTACCTCTCCAAGAAGAAAATCCAATGACATGAGAGCACCCCAACTAATTCAACCTCATCGGGTAGGTGAATTAGAATATGGACTTGTAATTCCATAAATCTCGTGGGTAGTTCTTTCTCAAACATACAAACAATATCAACTATCTCTCGACACCATCATGGAATGCTAGCCATATGAATCTCCTTTGATGTGATCCAATGTACAAATGAAGAAAATTTTGATATGTCACATCACAGTTCATGGGGGAAGTCATGGTTCACACGACCACGCATGAGCAAAGGATAATGAAACTACAAAATAGACACACTCATCATTAACTGCCATAAAACTATGAGTGCATAGCATATTTTTACCGATAGTATAGAAGAAGACTAATGTATTTGACATACATACCCTTAGAAGGTTCAGGTGGTCATGTAATTTTAACCCCGATAAATTCCCTTCTATAGTGAAGCAATGTTGTAGAGTCAACCCATATAAAAAAGGTTCATTCACACCCAATATAACATCCTTTGCTATAGAAATATTATCTTTCTTCAAAATCCATGGGACACCACCTTCTTTAAAATACGAAGAGGGACCTTTTCTTGTCCAATTTCTCCTTTTAGTAATTGAAGCAATAAGATATCTCCTAACAACCACTGTGTCACTTTTATTTGATGATATGTTCCTCCATAAAGAAGATGAAACATTTTTGAATATATGCATACGATTTAGTAAGTGGCCAATCTTAAGATGCTCCCAATATGGAAGCTCATAAAATACATATTTCCTTTTCATCCCAATGGGAATTTTATCAACATTTGTGTAAAAAAATTCAAGATCATCGAGCATAGGCTCCCCATTTGAATCAAACAAGTTTTCCATTTTCTTCTCATTCTCTGTTTCATATGCCCTAATCCAATCTATCGATGTCATTATTTCAGGTCTCTTGTTTCTCTTTGGTTTACCATTGAAAGAAGATGCAACTCTTATATATGAGTGGTCTTCTAGGAGGAATACCCTCGAGCAATCATACATTGTCTTTCGTAGCTGGTTGGATCACCTAGCCTTTATAGAAGGTATACAACATTTACATCCATGATAACCTTTTGTTACAATATCTGTGATGTTAATGTATACATAACATGTTAGTGTCAAAAATATGGTTGCACCAAATTAAATATACCAAATAACATTACAGATATAAACAAATCAATCAATATGCTTACCAGTGAAAACTCCTAGTCTTAGATAATCATGCATGGTGTACACACATATGCCATACAACGTAAAATACCTCTCCATTGGTATGAGTCTTGATACATCATATACATGTATCCCTTACCATAATTGCTTAAATTCATTGATCAGTGGTTGGAGGTAGACATTCATTATCTTCACTTGTCTTCTACCCGAGACTATAAGAGCCGACATAAGATGTCCATTCTTCACAGATAACCATGGGGGGATATTTTTATTTATCACTACCACTGGCCAAACATAATAGTTTGTTTTTTGGAGGAAATAAAGGTTAAATCCATCCATGGATATGCTCAATTGTTGGCTCTGTACTTCATCCTTGAATTTATCGGGCCATGTATCTTCTATATGTTTCATGGCTATTGAATCTGTTGGGATTAACATAACTCCTATCTCACTTCTATGTGAGGCATGCTACATCTGCAACACGACTAATTGTTTACAACGAAAGATCCTTTGAATCCTTGGAATTATAAACATGTGTATAAATATATTATGAGGAGGACCGTGTGCCTTACCCTTGTTTTTTGATTTATGGTTTCTGTCATTACCACATTTTGGACATATCTCTTTGTCTGCATATTCCTTTATGTATAGAATAAAATCATTCACACATGCATGGTATGATATGTACTCACCACCCAACATTTTCAACATTTTCTTTGCCTCTGCATAGCTATTGGGCAAGACATTATCACTCAGAAGTACCTTATCTTTGATTAACCTGCAATTAGTGGGAAATCGAAATGTACATTGTCATTAAGCATGAATAAAATAAACCATTTTATTCCTTCATTGTGTGACAAGATTCCTTAAAAAATTAGGGGAATTAATGCTTAGTTACCTCAAAAGTGCATATAAACGCACATATGACATACCATACATTTCTTTCATGTTGTATAGTAACATTGTTGTCTCTAGTCTCTAGTTGGGTAGACCTTGACCCTTGTCGACCAAAGAGAGGGGTGTTGGAAGCATATTATAGGCTTTAGAAGAGGGTATCTACGACATTAACATCATCTCCTAGTTCATTTTGTTGGAATGCATTTAACTCCCTCCATGGATTGGGTATCTCATAAGAAATCATCCATGTCAATCTCTATATCATTTTCTTCGTCCCCAACATGTGAAGTACTAGTGTTACTGTAGGGGTTTTGAATTGGTGACCTAGGGCATAGTGGGAGTTGAGTAGGTGGTTGATTCAACCATTCTCGATATTATTCCTCTCTAAGTTGTGCTCGTTTAGAAACAAGCTCGTGACTTGACATCATGGTGGGGCGCAATGGTAGATGGTAGACTGGTCGCTTGTCATTAAAACTTTGATTGTAAAAATATTGAACATTACATTGATAATATTAGTAACACAATGCATTTACTATGTTTAAACATTATACCAAACATTTATTAGAAGCATGAATTGTTTTTCCCAATAATAAACATGCAACCAACCACTTTATAAAACAAATTTCGAATTAACCAATACATTTAAATTAGTTCCATTGAAAATCCAAAAAGACAATTACTCAATCATCTTTTTCTTACACCCCAAGGGGTGTCTACATAAAAGCGATCCAATTTATGGTGTAATGATATTGATGTGGGATGGTTGCTGGAACATGGCATGTTACAATTGGTAAGATAAAGCATCTATCCATTTTCATCCAACATCTGTTTGCAGTATCTTTCTCATGATAAGAGATGGTGGAATTTTGGGACTACTAGAATATCTTGCACATCCAAACTCGATCCTGAATCTTGATCCTACAAAATTCAATGAACAATTATTCAACTATACCTGCAAACACAACATAAATTGAATGAGATAAATGAATTATAAATAAAATCTAGAATTATTGCAATTGGAAAGGGAGAACTTGAAGGACTTGAAATGATATAGAATGAGCTGGAATTTAAAGAATTGGCCATTTGATATTATAGTTTTTTTTCCTGCATTTGAGCCAAAACCATCATCCTGGGAAGCATAGAAAAATATAACTTCAAACAAAATTTAGAATGACTTTTAAAAGTTAATGGTGCACCTAATTATATTATGATGACCCGATGCATATCAATATAACAACCACACTGATGTAGCGAGTTATGATGAGAACCAAAGAGTGGCCTTCACTACAACCTCCACAAATTCTAAATGCAGAGGTTTGCATGTCCATTTTTTTAATTCATTGATGTGTTATTGTTGGAGTTACTTTAAACACACCTAGGATTTTTTTTCCCTAAGGTTTTTCCTTGTTTATTAGTCATAATTAGTCATTATCCATTCTCCTATATTTTAGGGGAGAATATTCCACCTAGAGAATATTTTCTTTCAGTTGACACTTCAGTTTGACTAGTTGAGTTGAGTTTAGATGTTGCATTGGTTTTGTCACCATGCAACATTGGGATCATCACCATGCTAATTCAACCTTGCCTTGGTATCATTACTAGACTGGCGCATTACCCTTGATTCCCTGAGTTAACTCCTCACTACTCTCTGTGCAGTCAGTTAACTGAAGACTAGTTGACTAGTTAACTCAACTAGGTGGCAGTTCACTCCCGTAACTGCCTGAGAGACTAGACTAGGTGGAAATTCACTCTCATAACTACTGGTGTGTTTCCAGATCACTCTAGACCACCACTATGGTGCATTGTTTCTCCTCTAGTGCGCACTTATTGAGTTATACATAGTATATCATGTGTAAATTATTCATTATTCACAACGGTTAATGAGAATTCTTTCATTCTTTCTCTCCTTCTCCTTCTTTCTTATTTTCTCTCCACAAATGTGTGTATCATTGTTTAGATAGATATATTATGTATAGGTTCAACACATTTACATGGTATCAGAGCCGACAGACTTCTAAGCAAAATCTACACCAATTTTTTTTGTAGGTACAAAAGATTGAAGACAACGGAAAATGGAATTCCAAAAAGAATTCATTCTTACACCTTACAACTATTTCGCATGGAAGGAGAAAATAGCCATACATATATGAACCAGAGGGTTGTACAGGTTAACCTTGAATACAGATACAGAACCAACATCAACCATAGAAAAATCCAAGTATTTAAATCGCATGGATGAGGCACTCAAAACAATTTGAAGTCTTATTTCTCCTGATCTCCTTTTTCACATATCTTCCTGTAAGACTCCCAATGAATTCTAGACCACCTTGGAAGGGCTCTTTGGAAAATAGGATGAGATGAGGGGACACATGTTGGAGGTGGATCTGATCACATTGGATCCAAAAAGATTCGACAATATCCAAGATTTCTTTACAAAATTCAAGGATTTATTATCGCAACTCAAAGCTTGCAGGGTTGATAAATCAAAGGAGGAGAAACAAATGGTTCTCACCATTCTCTCCAAGCTTGGTTCTAAATTATCTATATTTGTATCCACATTCCACACTATCAGATTCTCCTCTAGAGCCACCTAGAATATTCCTTCTCTTGAGAACTTTATCGAATCCCTAACACAAGAGTAAACCAAGCTCATTAACATGGGCACAATCAAAGTCCCAAGGGTGCATGCACTCACTGTGCATTATGGAATCCAAAAATATCAGAAATCTAAAGATAAATATAAAAGGAAAGCTCATGCACATCTGAAGAAGGAAGGGTACGCAAAACCCTTCACCGATGCCTCCAGATCCAAAGGGGAAAAGGCAAGAAAAGGGGAGAATTTCACGTACTATCACAAAGGATTCCATTCGGAATCTGCATGCATGCAAAAACAAATAGATCTGATGTCTCAAATACTTCAAAAAAACAACCTTGGAGATAGCATCCCCAAGGGTGCAAAGAAGAAAAATCCAGAAGATATGAATTCCAAGAAAGGAAATTCTAGCCATGCCTTGATTGCAATCAACTCCTCTCCCGATGCTTGGATCGTAGATTCAAGAGCATCAGATCATATGGCTGCCTCAGAAGTAGTCTATTCTTCATTGGATCCATGCAAAGGTCCTCCTTTTCTGATGGGGGACAACTCTTCTATCAAAGTCATCGACAAAGGAAGGATTGAACTCACTAACGGAAGCTTCGAGAATGTGTTGCACGTTCCCAAACTTTCTGTCAACCTTCTCTCTGTGTATTAGATGAAGAATTCTGACACTGGAAAGAAATTCATATTCACACCAAATTCTGTGGACATCTACGACATGCAAACCAACTACAGGGTTATTACCGGTGAGGTAAATCATCAGTCTAGATTGTATACTTTTTATGAATTCATTGAACCTGACTCTGCTTTACTGCTTACTCATGCTGATGAAAGTAGTAGGATATGGCACGAAAGGTTTGGAAATTTTAATTTTAGATACATGAAACAACTTAACAAGAACATATTGGTTGATGGTCTACTAGACATCCATTTCTCCAAGGGAGTATGTGAGGGATGTGTTCTCAGAAAACACCCTCAAGAGAAATTTGACAAAGGAAAGTCTCACAGAGCCTCCACACCTTTAGATATGATCCACAATGACCTTATGGGTCCCTTTCCGCATTCATCCATCAACAAAGTGAGGTTTTTTCTCATTTTTTTTGATGATTTCTCATGTTTTACATGGATTTACTTTCTCAGGAAAAAATCCAAGGTCTTTCAACACCTCAAAGATTTCAAAGCCTTGGTTGAGACATAGCCCGAAAATAAGATTAAAGTCCTTCGAACTAATAATGAGGGATAGTATGAAAATCATGAGATCCGTAATATTTTCCATGAGGCAGGGATTTAGTTGCAGCACACAGTTCCCTATACTCCGCAACAAAATGAAGCTGTTGAGTGGAAAAATAGATCTCTAAAGGAGATGGCATCTTGCATGCTGCATGCAAAGTCTCTACCATAGATACTATGGGCCGAAGCACTTAATTGTGCAACATACATCCAAAAAAAATATCCCCATAGATCTATCAAGGATAATACCCCCTACGAGGCTTGGAGCGGCCTCAAACCAGAAGTGACCCACTTTTCCATTTTTGGTTCACGTGCATGGGCCCAGATTCCCTATGAAAAGAGGAAGGCACTTGATCCACAGAGAACTGAATGCATTTTTGTTGGATATCCCAATGGTGTGAAGGGATAAAGGCTTATTGATATTTCCTCGGACCGAATCATCATTGAGCGAAGTGTCCAATTCGAGGAAAGTGTCTCGCATGCACCTCAGCAGCCACATGCAAACACCTTCATTCTTCCACATGTCTGAGATGATGAGCATGCACATGTTGAATCTTCTTCAGACGAGAGTTCTGATTCATAGGACTCAAATGATTCAGATTCGGAGTCAGTACAGTCAGATTCAGAGTTAGAGCATCCAGATGCAGTTGCAGAGCTAGAGCAGAGGCCCAAGTGGGCACATACTACTCTTCAGGTTGCAGGGGATCTCATTGGTGATCCAACCAATACTAGGAGGACTCGATCTAATTTTGAGGAGCCTCTTATTGCACTCACTGCCACTGAACCATTTCCCTCTAGGCATATTTTCTTGGTTCAGTCTTCATATCTACAGTCTTATGGCAAGGCTGATGGAAATCCCTTTTGGGAATTCTCCATGCAGAAGGAGTACAACTCCCTCCTCGAGAGCCAGACTTGGGATTTGGTTCCTGTTCCTTCTGGGAGGAAACTTGTTATATGCAGATGCGTCTACAGGACCAAGAGCACAGTGGATGGAAAGATTAGCAGATACAAAGCCAGGCTTGTTGCCAAAGGCTTTCAGCAGGTGCATGGTATTGACTATGATGAGACCTTTGCTCCAGTAATGAATATGGATTCCATACAATTGACACTTTCCATTGCGACAACCAAGGGATGGGAAGTTCATCAGATGGATGTGAAGAATGCATTTCTTCATGGTGATCTCTCTGAGGAGATCTATATGGAGCAGCCTCAGGGATTTATGTAGGACTCATCTTCGGTCTGTCGATTGAAGAAGTCCTTTTATGGCCTCAAGCAGGCTCCGAGGGCATGGTATGCTAAGATGGATTCCTACCTGTTGTCACATAAATTTGTACGTTGTAAATCAGACCCAGATGTCTACATGCTCAGGACGATTGATTCACTTCTACTCTTAGTTATGTATGTCGATGATTTGTTGATCACCGAGTGCTCGACTTCAACGATTACTGCATTCAATAGGATTCTACATGATAGGTTTTTGAAGACGGACATCAGTCCGATACACTTCTTCCTTGGACTCAAGATCAGTCAGGATGCATTAGGAATCAAACTGTCTCAGGCCAAGTATACATGAGCTCTCCTTGAGATATTTCACATGATAGATTGCAAGTCTTCTTCGACTCCTTTCCTATCAGGAGTAAAACTTGAGGATGGCAGGGAGACTCCACTGGTTGACAACACATTGTACAGACAACTAGTGGGGAGCTTGTTGTCTCTAACACACTCCAGACCAGACCTCTCCTATGTAGTTGGAGCGGTTTCCAGGTTCATGTAGGAGCCACATGAGCTACATTGAAAGGATGCAAAGCATATCCTTCGATACGTATAGGGCACCATCACCTTTGGTATTCATTATGCAGTAGACTCTACATTAGATCTCATCAGGTTTACTGATTCCGACTGGGCTGGCTATAGCACTGATTGCAAGTTCACATCTGGTTACTCACTCAGTATTGGTTCCGGGCCTATCTGTTGGTTGAGAAAGAAGCAAGATGCCATTGCTCTATCTTCAACTGAGGCAGAGTACAGAGGGGTAGTTAACATAACCATTCAGGCTATGTAGCTACAACATTTTCTCACTAAGTTGGGCATTCAGTTTCATCGACCGATCGTCATCCGGTGTGACAACCAGAGAAATTTGAAGTTCTAAATAGATCCAGTTCAGAGGCAGTGGACGAAACACATCGAGATCCACATGCACTACATTCGAAACTTAGTACATGAGGGGATCATCAACTTACAATTCTATCCTTTAGCAAAACAAATGACATACATCTTCACCAAGACCTTCACTGAGCAAAAGTTCCATTATCTGCAAAGTCATCTTGGAGTGAAGGACACAGTTGCCTAGCAATTGTAGTTCTTCTTTTTACATACATTGTACCTTGAGGGGGGTTTTTTCCCATGAGATTTTCTCTCTTTCCTCACTTTATTTTAGTGTATCTTTTTTATTTGGGTACCTAACATGGCCTCGTTGCCGGGACCCATTCTTCATTTTCACCATAATGATGTTCAGGGGGGATGTTGGAGTTACTTCACACACACCTAGGATTTATTTTTGCTAAGTTTTTTCCTTGTTTATTAGTCATAATTAGTCATTATCCAGTCTCCTATATTTTAGGGGAAAATATTCCACCTAGAGAATATCTCTTTCACTTGACACTTCAGTTTGGCTAGTTGAGTTGAGTTTAGATGTTGCATTGGTTTTCTCACCATGCAACATTAGGATCATCACCATGATAATTCGACCTTGCCTTGGTATCATCACCAGATTGGTGCATTACCCTTGATTCCCTAAGTTAAATCCTCACTACTCTCTGTTCAGTCAATTAACTGAAGACTAGTTGACTAGTTAACTCAACTAGGTGGCAGTTCACTCTTGTAACTGCCTAAGAGACTAGACTAGGTGGCAATTCATTCTCGTAACTACCTGAGAGACTAGACTAGGTGGAAGTTCACTCTTGTAACCATTGGTGTGTGTCTAGATCACTCTAGACCACCACTATGGCACATTGGTTCTCCTC
>JASDQU010501597.1:1532-13703 GCA_032191745.1 Picea mariana | reverse complement strand
AACTCCCCAATTCTATGGTTACAACCAGAAGGAGGCTACAACCCCCTAAGTTCTCCAGCTACAACCAAAAGGTGGCTACAACCACCTGTCCTTGCCCCGTCCAACCGCCCTGAAGTAGAAGTAGAATGATGGAACCACTGTCACACTATCACTGTGAGATATACCATTGTAAACCTGTACCAATAAAACTAAACCATGCATCAACCTGTACCATAAACAAGTGCATCAACCATGCACCAACCTGTACCAAACAATCTGTAATCAACATGTACCATAAACAAGTGCAACCAACCATGTTCCAAGTATATACCAATCATGTGTCAACTACCCATCAACTATGACTCATCAATATGTACCAACATCATCAACTGTACACCTCATGTATGTGCCAACTCATCAACTACTTGTCTCAACCATGTACCCAACTTGTACCTCAACCAAAATCCCTCATCAATTTCATCATCCAAATATGATTTATAACTCTGTAATATACCTGGTGTATATGATCACATACCTGCAAACCTTCCTTAAATTTAAACAACAAAAGACTAGCATTTACATCAAACTTTTCTTTAGTCTCACATGACTAGTTTTGAATTAGTTAACAAACCTGACTTGAAATAATCATAAATTTGTACCTGTAATGAATAAATATATGAAACTGATACACAATGTTATTTAGTTTGTTTTATGCAATTCCTCCAGGTGTCACTACTTGGAACCTCTCAGAAAATTAGTTATAGCAAAAATGACATACTTTGTTGAATTCTGGCTTATTCTAGAGAGTGACCTTGTAGAGCGTGCCCCACACAAAATATTTGTTGAATCGATATGAAACTGTTACACAGAATACTAAAGACTATAATATGAGAAACACATTATGTCTTACTAAATTTGGATCTATTATGAAGAAGTTATGACGTTTTTACCCAAAACACCTGTTTTTGACTAGTTTCAGGACTAGCCACAAACCCTATTTTCCACGGAGTGTAAATCCAAAAATACAATGACCCACAAGATGAATTTTTTACCACAAATAATTGGATATGTTTCCTCAATGGAATAGCAATTTCATGGTCTGAATCATTCTAGAAAAAAAAATTATTGCGAAAATGGTGAGATGACCTGTAAATAACATACCTTAGAAAGCATCATCAAAAGAATTTATCCTTCCTTGAATTATGGCCTTATTTTCTTCACCTTCCCTCAGAAATTCGGTTAAGATATCCTTTGGTTACCTCAGACACCTATAGGTATTTAGTATGCTCAAGTGTGATTTAAATGAGAGATCCTTGCCTCTTATTTATACTCTCCAAGTAGTGTGAAAAGAACAAGGTCGCTCGACCATCTTTTCACATTTAGAGAGTCTGAAAAGAGATTAAAGAAGATTCTGGGGGGTTCCTTTTTCGTATAACCTTTATGAGTCTGAAAAAGTGATAAAAGTATACTCGGTTACATTCTCATTGATTTACGAGCACAAGAAAGAACTAATACTAAGCTCGAGGTTTTTCTTGAAAACCCTAAAAAGAATCTGTACATGTGACAAATTCACAAAAAACAAACCAAAAAGCGGACCCTTGTTCCAATGTTTCACTCCTAGATTTTTCAATATTCAAAAAATCAAACACTTGTAAATTTGTTAGAATTTTAGGGTTTAGATGAGGCATATAAGCATGTAAAATAATATAATATACAAATGAAAAAGTAAAAAATCAATAAAATGGGTAAAAACCCATATTCCACTATTTCATTTGTAACTTCATCCAAACATTGTTTCACCCTCATTTTACCTCGATTTTCAACTACGGATTGCATAGTGCACGACTGATCATTCGACGAATCGTCTCCATAGAAAAGGTAATTTTCATTTCCTTCATCTTTCTATGGATTAAAATTTGATTTTCATTGGTTTGAAATAGACTTTTGGGTTGAATTTTTGGGGKTACCTATGCACGGAGGTCATCGTAGGCACCCTATATCGWGGCCTACGAGGATCTAGGATCGCTGCAAGTGGCCCTATAGCCATCTTGCGATGACTCCACACTGTGAAAATGTCCAGGCCTGCGATGACCGCARACCAAAAGTTTTAAAAGATGAATCTGCCAACAAAAATTCTCCAGGAAAGAAAATGATGATGCTAATCTTTGTTTATGGTTCCTTGGCAGGTCTTACATGGTCAAAATGTTGGAATGGCATGAAAGAKAGCACGAGGAGGAAGAACAATTTTACTGGAATGAMTTGGGCATGGTTATGGCCCTCCGACAATGTGGGTTTTTGAAATTCTTCAAAATTCAAGGCATGAGGGCCTAACTGAGACTCCTTGAGTACTTGGTTCACATGTGGGATGTGAACGAGTAGGCGTTTCATGTGGGTGCCCATACACTCACTATATATATCGAGTATATCTACTTCTTAACATGACTATGTTTCCGTGGATCCCAAGTAACACTTACATGTAGCAGGGATGGCGGTGGGTCCATGAATCACTACATCAGTGAACATTGTGTACCGGGTACCCAAAAACATAGCGGTAAAGTTGCTATTAGAGACGTCCAAGACTTGCCTCTACAGACCATCCTCTATACCATCACATTCATGGCAGGGAGTGAAGATCCCCATATGGCTCTTTAGAGCTATTTTTAGTATGCACTGGAGTGCATGGAGCCCCAAGTCTTCAACTGGTGTGAAGGGGTTCTTAAAAGTATGAAAAAAAAACTGACCAAGTGCAGAAGTGGTGGATTGAAACAGTTCGGATACATTTCTATTTTGGTATCCTTCTTCCTAGAGAGGGTCCCAATTTTATGCCTGCATGTAGAGTGGGGTATACCTGCCCCACAAGATTCGAGAATGAAGGTTGGGTCAACCTCATGGTCCGACATGCAGTCGGTCCCATCGTTAGGTATAACGATGTCTTCTTCATCTGGTTGAGAACTCAAATGCTCATGGTCGAAGATTATGCATATGCCGGGCTAGAATTCCGTGGAGATGCAAACCTATCTCTTCCTGAAGGTTCCCAATGGGGGGACATAGGTAAGAAGGAAAAAAAATTATATGATGTTTTTGTTATTTTTAATGATATAACATTTTTTTTATGTTGTTTATCTTATGACTAATCAAATTCTCTTTGAACATGCAGATGTGGGACCTTATCGTCCTCTAGGTTCATCCCCTATCTAGAGGCGAGGGGAGAGAGGAGTAGCTACTAATGTCTTCGAGAACATAGAACAAAATATGGAGGGGCTTACAATGAACATCCTAGATGCCTCTATAGATGATATTATGAGGCATTATCAATGCCACACAGTGGGCGTGTCTGCTTCCATTGGTCGACTGCTCCGTAGAGTAGCATGGGCAATTGCATGTTATAGCGAGAAACATCCATGATGCTAGTTGTATATGAAGCCATGTGCTTCACATTTTTGACATTTTGGTCTTTGGACAAAAACACTTTTTGTAAATGTTTATCGTTATTAATATGAGGCTCCTACTGGCTTACTTGCTTTATGTACAAAGTGTGATTGGATTTTATAAATGTCTCAAATTTCTGTCTAACACATAATTAGCCAATGCATTTGTTAATGTATTTAGACATCTAGGAATGTGTTGATATTCAATTTAATCAAAATGACGTTCCAAGAGGTGAATTCGTAAATATACCCTTAACAAAATAGGACTTCGGATAGAATAAACATTACTCAACTGTAGAAATACTAACTGTGAATCAAGTCTCACAATAATATGACATATCCCAAGTGAGACAACGCCAGTTAACAAATTGATAACTGCACTGTATTCTACGATATTGTTAGTTGCACGACCAAGGCAAACACCATGTAGACTGATTAACTCATCCATAGGTGCATATATTTCCCAAGCAACAAACACTAAGTTTTGAGTACTTCGACTAGCGCCATCAGTGAATCCAATGTAGGGTAGCGAAGACACCGACATCTGGAAACCAAGCACAATGCAAGGCAAGTAGCCGTAAGGAAAAAACCAAAAACGAAAAAGCACGCAAGATTATAATACATAAAAATACACAAAACTCATGCAAAAATGACTTAAGAATAGTACTTCTTCAAGTAAAGCCCATTTCTGGGTTCACTCAAAGGAATTACATCTTAATCCACTAGTTCATAAGCCCCTTTCTCCAAAACTTGTTTTACAATGTAAGGACCTCGCCACATAGACTCGAATTTACCGTCCCCTTGCAAATCACGATCTTTCTCATAAAGAAGAACTAGATCACCTTCAGAAAAAAACACGTGGTTTGACATGCTTGTCATATTGATCTTTGATGCACTTTTCCTGAGTTTCAATAACTAAGGCCGCATCATGACGGGTCTTGTCTAATTGCATCAGATACAAAAGACGTTCTTCCTCAATCAGGGTGTTAGGGAGAAGTTCGACAACTAGCTTCAAAGATGGAATCTCACATTCAATCGACAAAATTGCTTCGATACCATACACTAACCAGAAGGGTGTGAATCCTATGGCAGACTTAACGGATGTCCGATATGCCCATAATGATGAGAAAAACATCATGTTCTAGTTCGAATTATGGATTCCTACCATCCATCGAATCATAGTAGTAAGGAATTTGTTGATCACTTCGACCTGGCCATTGGCCTGCAGATAGTAAGGGGTTGATTTTTCATGGCGAAGACCCAACTTCTCAGTAAGTTTAGACATCATGAAGTTATGAAAATGACTACCGTGATCAGTAATGATAGCTTGAGGGACACCAAACTGAGTAATGATATGATTGAATATGAACAATGCTGCAGTTTTTCCGGTGTTATCAAATGTAGGCATCGCCTCGACCCATTTAGTGAAATAATCCACAGCTACAATAATGTATCCATGCCCCCCGACCAAGTGAGGGTTACATGTCATGAAGTCAATGCCTCATTTGGCAAATGGACCAACAAAAACTATAGGATGAAGAGGAGCAGGGTGATATTGGATCTTGTTTTTGTAAGTTTAACAAGCATGGAATTTCTAGACAACAGTAATGCAATCCTTAAATAACGAAGGAAAAAAATAACTAGCTCGCAAGATCTTTTAGGCAGTGGCATACCTAGACATATGACCACCAGATGCTCCAGAGTGATAGTCACTCAAATATTTCTCAACTTCATTGTAAGTGATACATCATTGAAAAATGGAATCAATACCACGAAGGTAAAGAGTATCCCCAAGGATAATGTATTAACGAGCTTGGTATCGTATACGACGATGATATGTACTATAAAGATCGGGCCAAAAATTTTGGGTTTGGAGATAGATGATGATATCTCCATACCATACGTCATCAGAACTGATCAAAAAGAGGGATTCATCAGGTAAGGAATCCTCTACAATAGTTTCTGTCTCAGTAGAGGGAAGGTCACAAATCAATTCGGCAAAAACCAAGGATTTCTTGGACTTTACACGCTCAAACTCCAAGTCAAACTCCTTGAGAATAAATATCCATTTAGATTACTTTCCCCCCAACAATTTTCATGTAAGGATGTGTTGCATGGGGTTGCAATTGAAAATAATGGTGGTTTTGCGTAATAAGATGTAGTGACGAAAACATTGGACAAGTTGAACAGCTGCCAAGGCCAGTTTCTCCACATGTAGATATTTGGTCTCGGTGGTCGTGAAATTTGGCTCAAATAGTATACCACATGTGAATCATGTGAATCATCCTCTTGGACTAAAACCATGGCAATGGTAGAGTATGAAGCAGCTAAATACAGGAAATAGTCTTGACTATAATCCAGAGGAAAGAGCAGGGGTGTACGCGTTAAGGTGGGTTTCAAGGCTTCAAAATCCTTGTTCGTAGTGTCATCCCACACAAAATTGTAACCTTTCTTCAGGAGCCGAGTAAATCCTTTCGTTAATTCAACGTAATTTGGAATGAATCGACGTAAAAAAATTTCCATCCCTTGCCAACTTTGGAGTTGGCGTAGAGTGGAAGGAGGAGGTAGATTAAGAATGGCCTCAACCTTCAAGGGGTCTACCCTAATCGAATTTATCGACACAATAAAACCGAGAATTCGTCTAGATTCCACACAAAAAACACATTTGTACAATATGCTTAATATCATGAAAATCATAAGACATAGCTCGCTGAAAAGTCACTCCAACATTTTTCAAACCAAAGGGTAGTTTCTTGTAAGCGAAGGTTCCCCAAGGCAGATGAAAGCAGTCTTGTGTTGATCTATAGGTGAAATGTTAATTTGATTATAGACGGAGAAACCATCCATCAGAGAAAATATTTCACTTCTGGTGCAGTCGTCGACAATCTGGTCAACGAAAGGGGTAGGATAATTGTCCTTAGGACAAGCTTTATTTATATCCCTATAATCAACGCAAACATGGATTGTGCATTGTTTCTTCGTAACAGGAACAAGATTGGAAGCCCAATTTGTCAAAGCTAGAGGATAGAGAAAGCCATCTTTAAGAATGTTTCCCCCCAGATGGTTGTGGATTCCCTTGGAAAGGGAGATTCCAAGGTTGAGATTGTAACACAGGTATACTTTGGCCATAAACTGGGTTATGGCCTCCAATTTGGGATTTCCCCCCAAGTTGAAATTGCCCCCCAACTTGAGGTTGAGCTCCAATAGGAATATGAAAAATAGAAGTGATAAGATGGATGGTGCCTCCAAATTGATTTGAGCCACTAGTGCCAGGACGGTGAGCTCTTCCAGGTGAAGATGGAGGAGGAATGTACGACCCTCCAGAGAGAACCTGGGTAGGTGTAGGAACAAAACCAACAACAACATTGTACCCAGGTGGAACAAAAATATTTGACCCTCCGGTTGGATTCTGGGCATGATTAGCATTGGAAGTATTCAAAGCATTATACCCAGGGGGAAGTGAAGGATTTTATCTAGGCGGAAGCGATGTTGCAATAGGATATTGGGATATCACTGGAGTTCTGACAAAAAAAGGAATAGCTTGTGAGGCCATGGTAGAGCCGATATACTGTAGAGGAAGGATTGAGTGAGAACCAACCAACAATTGGTCCGCAACTGTGACGACGTTATTGGTCGTACCAGTAAAATGATCTAAAGGAACTGTGTAAGTGGTAGACATCACATGCATTTGTGATGCCATAGGTCGATCAAAACTCGTTCCTAGGTTTTCAAAAATATCATGTCCTAAATAATGGAGAGGGACAGAGATAGGATTGAAAATTCCAGCAGTATGAACCAGGGTTATAAATGACACACTTCGAAAAAGTGGATCGTCCACACCAGACTCTACGTTAGGTCTAGTAGGTACTTCGTCAACAATAATATCACCCGATGAATTAATTGGGAGTAACTGTGGGTCTTGTACCACACTCAATAACAGGCTTACGGGAAGCATGAATGCTTCCAAAGAGTCGCGAATTTGGAATGCTTCTAAAGAATTCGTACTCCCAATCTCAGAGGCCACTTCGTTATTGACTGCTCCCACATGAGAGTCTTCTGGTGAGTTAGGAAGCAAAGGGATGCAATCTTATGGATTTTCTGGAGGTAGTCCTTGCATCCTACATGAACGATGAAGGGCTATGTTGGCCGCACCAAATAAAGAATGGAAAAAATCTATGGCCAACTAGAGAAACAAACAACACTTGCTAATAAAATCTAGAAATCAAACCAAGCAAACAAACCTTCTTATTTCGAAGTCACTAGTTGGTGATGAAATCCAACATCGCGAAATTAAGACAAGAAGGGGCTGGGATAAGCGGGTGGAAAATTTATGTTGACGACCTGTTTAATGGACATACGCTTTGGAGCAAGCTCCCACACATAACCGTGGGTATACCCTCCAAGGAGCCCGAGTGAGTTTGGTCAACGTCGATTCCAGGTACCGTGAAGACTTGCCCCTCCACAGTCACCTCATGTAAAGACCCTAGAGAGATAGGCCACTAAGGTTACGAATTACTACAATGATTCCTGAGGAAACTGTCGACAGTCGGATCCACGTTCAAAGGCATGCTATCTAGCCCGAAATCAACTCGAGAGGCTCCCACACATAATCATGGGTATACCTTCAAGTGACCCCCAATAATACACAAAATCTCTACACCAAGACCAACAAAGCACAGTGAGTAACTCTTCTAGTCTCAATGCGACCTCAGGTTTGACACTTGTGTGAGAAGGGCTTCCCAGGACAAAATGTACCAAGTGGATTTGACATTCTCCCTATCACAAGATACTATTGTGTGTTTTAATGATTTGGAGAGTGTGCATTTCAACCTATTCCAAAGTGCTATCCTAGTGAATGTTGGTGTAAAGAATCCCTATAAAATAAAATTCACTAATAAATTTCAATATTACGTTGTGTTTTAAAGAGGTTGTTGCTTACTCAAAAAGGAGATGGAGATGGAACTGATGATGTGTATGACCTTGACCCAATAAAATGCAAGAGAGATGAATGTGCAATATTTCAATGCAATGAAATCTAATTACAGTAGGGAGAATGTATCTTTTTGAAGGATAAAATCTATGAAACACAATTTCTTAATTCTTGAATGAACGAAATTCCAAACAATCAAAAATTACAAAATTTTCCAATTTTCTCTTACAAATGTTTAAGTGCAAAAAATTTCCTTGTAAAATATTACTAAAAAGAAAATTATTTTTAGTTCTTCCTTTCTCAATTCAGATCAGAGATGCAAGATAGGGAAGAAAATGTAATCCAAGAAAATGAACACACTCACAACATTTTTCCCAAATCAAACTCATTGCGCAGACAAAACCAAAAAGATAAGAAAAACTCTATGTCAAATGCAAACAAAAAATATTTCTTAATCTATAAACAATCTGAAAAGTGAAAACAATCCAAATCTTCGAATGAATCAAAGTCTCTTTGTCAAACAAGCACTCAGGACCAAGATCCATAGATTATATCCTTGTAACAAAGGCCAAAAGAAAAAACTTGCTAAATTCACAAAGAGAGACCTTCAATCACCGAAAATAAATCAACTGCTAGCTTTAAACTCACAAATCATTCAAACACTGGTATCAGAAGTCCACCCCAGGCAATTAAGGCAAAACTAGGTGAAAAAATGAAAGTTGACTCTCCCCAACAAAATCTACAGGAATCGTCCCAAGCTACCTATGGAGCACAATGCGACGATCTAGGGCCGTCACAGGCTGCTAAGAGAGTACAATGCAACGTCATCGCCCTGGCCTAAACCAACACAGTGCGACATCACAGGATCATCGCAGGTTGTCTATATCATACAGTGCGACGATATTTGTAACTAGGGAAAAAATGGAGGAAAGACAAAAAATTTCACTGAACTTGCAGACCCAGGGAGTCCAGATGGATCACCCACAAACTCAGAGAATGAATTTAACTAAAGGAAGGTGGGCTAAAGGTAAATAAGAGACAAAAAACAAAAAACAAGTCGTATCCCCAGTATGGTCACCAATTTTGTTGCTGGACTGATCGGTAAGTGCAGACACAAACAGATCTCCCTAGTACCACCCAGAACTAGAACAAAACATAACAGAATATAGACCATTCCCTTGGCTCTAATTATTGAATTTACTAGTTAACAAGAGATGGGAAACATACTGTTTAAATGTCGCTTTCTCTTGTCATTGTCATCCTCACTCCGTTTTGATGCTCATGCGATATTGAACCTGCAAAGGAACACAAGCCAACAAAGTGAAAGCAATAAAGCATACTCAACAAGAACCTATGTATGTGATCAAGGAATCATACAATAAAAAAAGAATGGTTTTATGGGAAAGAAACATATTTCTACATCACATTATTAGAAAGTGGAGTATACAACCAAAGCCTTGATGTCGCAAGGTCCCCTTTCAATGGCCCTTTTCTCTAACACACACACCTTTTCTCCAAATCCATTGAATGAAGAAGATCCACCATATAGCTTGTAGAACTAAAGAAAATCTCTCAAGAATAATCCAAGGCATAATTTCTTCATACAAATCTTAGCCTATTCAGCCTTAGCCTTTTCCATGAGATATCCCTCCTTATATACAGTGAAGGAGAGATGGATGAAGATATTATGATGATCCCACCAAATCAGAGAAGCGAGTAAGATCCAAACCGTTCATAGGCCACCTCATCTTCTATAATATCCCCTCCAATAACTTTCGTGAAGCTCGAGTTTTCCTTAGCTTTTTTGCATCGTCACACCCTAGCTATAGTGTATCCCACGGAGACGTCATAATCCAACTCTAGAGAAGGAGGCAATAATCAGGCATCGTCACACCCTATGCATTTTGCAGCCTGCGATGACCTTCCTTAATAAGGTTTTTGAGAAGGGAAAGCCAGTCACTTTCCTCATGGAGAAAGACTCTTTTATCCTTTCTGGGAACATGAACACATGTTTTCAATGGATCACTAGGGTGACCAAAATAATGTGTAACAGGCCCCAGCCAACACGACCACTTGGAGCAGTTTATTAATGCAAAAGAAAAAGATCACAGAGAGATTTTACAAGAGATTTTCTCACAATCGATCATCGGAAAATGACCCTCCATGCTCTTTAAATAGAGATCATGGACCAATCGGGTGTTAAGCCATGGATCAGTGGCTGTTAATATCTAGGAGAGTATGAACTATCAGATCACTCTATGTCAGGAACATATCGTGACCATCGTATTTCCTAACTACAAATGAATTCTAATGCATACTAAAGAAACACACTAAAAAACACACTTTTACCTAACGACACATTAGACCAAGTAGATCTTAACTAACTCCTAAGTGTCTAAATATCATAACATCCACCCTTAAGAACAACTTGGGATAGGATTGAAGTATTTACAATGTTGACACAATAGGAGAAGGAAGGAAGCATCAGAGCCTATCCCCCCTTAATGACAACTTCCTGAACACCTAACATAGATCGAAGTTTGGAAAACTTTGCTTCTGTAAGAGACTTTGTGAAAATGTCTACAACTTGACCTTCTGTAGGGAAAATAGCACTTCAATAACTTATTCATGAATGATATTTTTGATGAAGTGCATGTGTAGCTCGATGTGTTTTCTACGTTGATGTTGAACTGGGTCTTTGGCGAGCTTGATGGCACTCTAATTATCGCACCAAAGGATGGTCGGATGTTGTTGCTAGAATCCAAACTTTGAAAGGGTTTGTCTAAGCCACAAGGCTTCCTGACAGACATTTATCGCTACTCAGTACTCTGCTTCTACTGAAGAAAGTGCAATAGCCTATTGTTTCTTACAGGCCCAAGTGACAAGTTCTTAACCAAGGCTAAAAACATAACCTGCAGTAGAATTTGGATCATCAGGGTCGTCAACCCAATCTGAATCAGTGAAACCAACCAATAAAGTAGTCCCCCCTGAACTGTAATGTATCCCGAGCTGAACTATACCAAGGACATAGCAAAGTATCCTTTTAGCTTCTTTCCAATGGATTTCATGAGGTGTTTGCATATACCGGGTAACAAGACCAACAGAAAAGGAAAGATCGGGATGAGTATGAGTCAAGTATAAGAGGCTACCATCTAACTGATGGTACATGGTGGCATCAACTTCAGGAGAAGTACAGGTGGCAGTAAGCTTGACTCCAGACTGAAAGGGAGAAGGGGTTGGTTTACAATCATCCATGTGAAAGCGATGAAGAAGGTCACAAGCATACTTAGACTGGGAAAGAAAAATTCCTTCATTGGTTTGCAAAATTTGGAGTCCAAGGAAATATTGCAAAAATCCTAATTCTGTCATTTCAAATTTCTTCTTAAGGCTATTTTTCACATGGTTTAAAAGTTTTGAGTCACTACCAGTAAGGATAAGGTCATCAACATAAAGGACAAGGATTATGAGATGGCTTCCTACTTTCTTGGTATAGACATTAGGATCAGAATGGCATCTAGATAATCCAGTGCCAATACACTACTATAAATGGATATAATTTCCAACGCCCTATTGTCGTACCCCGACGTTTGATGTCACTCAACCACTGCTTATGAGGTCTCAACAGGCGTCATAAAATCTCCTGTGGTTTTTTTGACGTTGGATGATCGTCGGTATCCCGACTCCCCTAACGTCTGACGACCAACGCCCTTTAAAAATTTCATTTCAAAGAACAACCAGAAAACTACCGACGACATCTGTCGATCCACCGACAAATATTCCAACGCTATCCTGCTGACACGACCGACGAGCATGTTGTAGTTCCGACGCTTTGCT